>BOPP01000054.1:836674-877146 GCA_017312745.1 Gryllus bimaculatus | reverse complement strand
GCCCGCGACGACGACCCCGCAATGCCCGAACTAGACAATTTTGGGCCCGGAACAATGCTGAAACTTAGCCTCCTCCCCCCCCCCTCCGAAAACAAATGAAAATGTGGAAATTGTATCGAGAAACCTTAAATTGTTTTGTTTCAACAAATAGCGAAAATAACGTTTAAGCTAGAAAAAGTTTTTGGTAATAATTTTAAGTAAAAGTATTCAGTATCAAATAATACCTACAACGTCCACGGTGAGATTAAATCTCTAAAAACAAATATATTTAGTTAGTCATTAATAAAATCACTTATTGTTAAATCCATAAAATAAAAAAAATATGAATTTCCGTAGAACCTATTTTAATGTTAGCGTCATCTGTTTCATTACACATACTCCTACCTTATAAGTAATTACTGTAATTAATAATTTAAGGTTAAAAAATTGAAAATCGTATGAATATATCAGACTACCGTGCCGCTACTTACCGCCCCGCCCCGCCAAAATCGAGCGCGGTCCGTGGCCCGTTTGTTAGGTACTGCTCCGGCATTCGACAGGTATTGATCGGAGAACCCACGGAAAACTACCGATCAGAGCAGCCGACTGCTAGAATTGTCCTCAAGGCAGCGGCTGAATTCTAGCTATGTAGCTGGTGTCGAAAATCTGTCACCGGCAGGACTCGAACCTAGGACGTGCGACTCTGACTGGAAACGGCTCAGAACCAGCAGTACTGTCTCAGCCGATGTGGCCACAGGATAGTAACGGTCGTTCGCCTTCTCTTTGCAAATATATCGCAGAGCTATTTTAATAATGGCGCTTCTTTGGTATTTTGAGTTCTTTGATTAGAGGGAATTGAATTCTTTGGTATTTTGTTTCCGCAGGGAAGCAGTAAATAATAAACTGATGAAAGCTCACTTATCAAATCACATGACGTCACGATCATGCCATTTATACAGGTTTACATTATTATACCATTAAGCTATTTTAAATAAGCATCCTGATTCATTGCTGTAATTGATTTTTATCTTTAATAAATTTCATTAAACGTATTCTTATATATATTTTTTAAGAGTTGCTCAGAAACTTGTTTCATGTCTTATTCTGTGTTTGATGTAGCTCTTTCTTTTCCGGAACATGCTGTGCAATAGTTTTTATAACTTTCATCCCGGTTCTATCTTGTGCTATGTAAAACATCCTGTGTACGACTTTCTGTGTAGTAAAACCGGTTTATCGATTTGAAATGTAAATATAAACAAAGCCAAAGTGTGTAGGAGAATGACACACATGCTCTGAAGTGATGTAGAGATTGTAAATAAAATGGTCATTGTACCAGTAGTTAAGAAACATCTAATGAGTTTATAAACATCTTCACAGCTGGAAGGATACTTCCGTAGATGAAAGAATGAGGAAGATTTCTTTCAAACTTTCTTGCTAAGAGTTTTTACAGCCTTTTTTTGTTTTTCATTTCCTGTTAATTTTTTAAAAATTGTTCTTACAGCATGTGAAAACCGAAATAGAAATCAGTAAATTTATTATGTGTACCTAGTACTTAATTAATAAGTAATACAGTATACTCACTATTAATCCGAGTTAATTGGAAATGAGACTATCGCAGAAACGAATATTCGGATAATCCGATCAATCAAATTTTAACGTTTGGTTAACGCAACCGACGATTATTGAAATTCGAGGAAGTCCCAATATTCTTAAAAACAAAAATGGCATCATTTACTGCACACGCTCTTTCGCTTTTTCTGCAGTGACTAATTCTCTTCTGCGTTCAGTTCTCAATGGGTTATTTACTCCCGTTTTTCTGATGACTAGACTCTATTCACCAGGAACTTCACTAAACCTGGCTTTCGAGGGGGTTTCCCAACCAGGTATCTCCCAACAGTGGGTCAGCGCTCCAGCCGGGACACGATTTAAGTTTCGAAGGTGTGTCGCAACACGTGTGACTCTGTAATGCATGTTGGTGTAAGTGTGTCATTCTTGGAAATGAAGTAAAAGCGGAAATATCGAGACATTTTATTGCTGGAGAAAATTCGAAATAAATCAGAGAATTCGTTAAGAGGTCAGGGAAAATTGTAGAAATGTTGTAAATCTAGATATAATTCTTTAAAAAATAGTACCTTTTTTATTTTTCAATATAGCGTATATTATTATATAGTACGCTCAATTTTAATTTGTTGAGCCCGTTTTAAGATTTTACTTTATTGTGACAAAATCAGAGAACTGTCGAATTATCTTCAGGCTTGCTTTAAATCTTGAACAAATCTTATCAGTGAAAAAAAAATCTGGAAAAACGGGAAAACTCGGGAAAATTTCTTTTAAAAATCATGTGTCCACCCTCTGCTGGCTCAGAGCTAATTCAGCCAATCATTAACATTATCCGCTGTAAAACTAGTTGTGCTAAAACAGCACGTACTTTCACTCAGAATTACGCGCAAAGTACTTAATTTTTCGAAAAATTGCACATGGCGTTATTTTGAAATCTATTTAAAGGAACAGATTTCATCATGAGAAAATTCTCCATCTTTAATATTTTAGTTGAAGGAAGACGCCTATAAAATTTTGAGCTTTTGCAATATTCTTTTGAAGTTCGAAATTCGGTAATTCAGTTTTAAACGAATAAGAGACCAACGCCATTCTCTTAAAGGTCGCTTATACTATCTAACAACAAAATTAAATCAAATACGATGGAGCCATTTTTTTGAAGATTTGATAATGTTCCAGGGGTATAATACAAAGTACACCCAAAAATTAAAATATGTTTCAAATTTAAAGGGCCGCAATATCAGTCAGATCGATTGGGGATTATCTGTTTTGGAGAAAATTAGCTTTAGGGTTTAGCCGCTAGCGTTGATCACAGGCGGACGGACAAACAGACGTTTTACCGTTTTTCTGTATCAAGGACCCACAAAACATGGATTCTAGCTACACCACATGATAGAGGATTTTTTTCTAAATTTAGCAACTGGATTTATCCACATTTTCATTATCAGGATCCTGTAATAAGAGTTTTTCTTTAAAAATTCGGCGTTTCTCGCGCAGCATTACATAACTTTTTGTCTCCTCCGTAGTGACAACGCAAAAAGGTTAAAACGAAGCGCGGAGACGCCGACAGAGGTTTCTGTGTGGAGGGGCCAGTCTGGCGGCAAGCCGCCCGCTTTGGTCACGGACGCGCTTTCGATCAAGGGCAAGAGGCGATGTAAAGCACGCCGGGCCACGCCACGCCACGGCACGCCGCGCCACGGCGAGCGGGCACGGGCCACGGGGCATAAGTCACTCGGCGGGGGCTCCCGCCCTCTCCACAGGGCACACACACACGCGCGCGCGCGCGCGCCGCCCCCCCCCCCTCGGCTGGCGGCCCTTCAGAATATCCCTAATGAAGAGCCCCGTTGCCTCCCTCTGTCCAGAAATTGCTCTACTTGTGAAGGGCCACGCCCCGGCGATTCCGAACAAGGCGACAGCGGCGGCGGCGGCGGCGGCCACGCGACAGATGGCGTCGTGGGGGGACGGGGGAGAGAAACCGGTCGGGCCGAGGTGTTTTATGGCGGTTTAATTCGCCCCCTCCCCCGGCCCCTGACCGCCGCCCCCCTCGTGTGTGGAGATCTCCCGCAGATAGCGCGAGTTACGTCTTCTTGCCACCTCAGGACCGCGAGCGCCGATTTCCGATAGCGAAACTGCGGTTTCGTCGACTTTTTTTGCATTCTTTGTTGTTTTTTTCTCTCTTCTGGTTAAAAGTTTGAAATGTCAAGACGCTTTCTCTTGGGTGGTCCTGCTGGGATGGAGGGCTTGTATGTTAAATTACTTCGTGAATTCTTTTATTTCACGCAGCGGTAACGATTCCTTGAATCGATAGTATCGTGTTTTCGATACCAAAATGACAATATCGTTATAGTGAAAACATCAATATTGATATTTAATAAATTAATAATTGATTTATTCTTCTAACCATCTGAACTTTTAAATCCCCTTCTCCCGTACTTTGTTCTACTTTTATATAGAAAAACCTGGAACTTTACCCTTCACAGGTTTCCTCTTATTTGAGTAGAAAATACCTTTTTGGAAAATTAATATCAATTATGACAGTATACTCGTACAATTAAATGGACGAGTCTTACAAAACAATAGAATAAGAATATAAAAATGCTTATAAGTTTCTGATTCTCGTCAATAATTCAAGGCTTGTCATTGCTAACAATATTGTTGATTACAAGAGCAGCTTTCAATAGCTTAGTCATTATTATCAGTTTTCAGCTGTTTGGAAGCTACAAAACGAATATGTAATTTTTTAAATGATAACGACAACTCACCGCTAAACCAATATTCTAATTCGAAATAGTACATCTCTGTCAATCGATATGGTAGTTGTTTATATTTTACGTTCGATCTTAATGCCATATCGGTACTCAGTTTTGCGTGTAGTATCTACGGAAATTACTATAATGATTCAAGAACCTAATCATCTGGAACTATGAAACTCTCAACGGGCGGATTTGAACAGTTTGAACTCAAAAAGTGCTGATGAACAAATTTGACACTGCTCATTCCCATCAAAGCTGCAAACTTGTATTAAAGCAGTACTCGTAGGACGAGGAATTGCGTTAAAATTTCCACTGCCAATTGAATCAATTCGTTTAGGAGCTGAAAATAATTATTGAGGGGTCCTTATAATAGCCCGTTTAAAATAAAACGGTTCGGGCGTCATAATTGTGTTTGTTGTGACGAGAAAGTGTCTGGTGGAAGGCGAGAGCAGTGATCTGCAAGATTTATGTCAGCGGTGGAGGAGAATGACTTGCGTCTGCGCGACTGGCCAGTTGGCTGAAACGGGTTCCGCGCGTTTTCCGGATGGCGAATTCTGTGAGCGGAGGTTGGTTCCCTTTTGACCCGCAGCGGGGGGCGGCGCTAGGGCAGCGGGCTCGAACACCGCTCGCCTGGAATACTGGCGGGCGGAAACTCAGGTGGAATTCAGGGAGAAGGGGAGGGGAGCAAGCGGGCGTTACACCCCCCCCCCCAATGTTTGGATTCTTAGCGATTTATATTATATATTTGTGTGTGTGTATATATATATATATATATATATATATATATATAATATTAAAATGTGAAGTTTTGTAATAATAAAAAAATGCAAATTAGGGTCAATGTTTAAAAAGATAATATATCACAAATAATACTTTGTTATCGCTGAAATTATATACATGACAAATTGTGAACTAGAGAAGTGTGCAAATCGTTTGTCTGCCAATGCCTTGGTTCAAGGGAACCCCATACACCCACGAATTAAATCGTTAAGCCCCACATATAACGACTTCAAATATTGTGGAAATGCTCAACAAATTTTCAGAGAGAAATAAATAAAGTGTCCCAGCAAAAGTTGGCACGCAGATTTAATATAGTAACAAATATACACGGTTTTAAAAATTATTTAAAATTTTGGGTTCAATTAATGTTTGTTTCGCCCCCTTAACTTACTAGCTATAAAGTTGCGTTCGTGGCCAGAAGTATGATTACACAAACTAGAGAATTAGACCATTAGCCAGGAAGCGAAACAGACAAACGACGGAAGAAACTAATTAATCCGAACAGAATTATCGTAATATTTTCATTATTTGGTAAGGCTCTTTTGGTCGCAGCTGTCTTGTTACGAAATTAGACTTCTTTAGTAATTTCCAATATTAAATTCGTGTGCGTTAAAATATAACTTCAGTGTTCGTGTTTATCAATTCGAGGATTATGCGGACGAAAAGGGGCGGACTCTTCACCCACAGCGTATTTGTTGACAATATCTCATTGTGCGAAATGAATATGAAAAAAGGAAATACAAGGGCATGGAGGTCATCTGGGGGCGAGAGTTTGGTCGATGAAGGGATCATTCCTTTGGATGCAAATCATGAACTACAAAGTTACCATCAATTACTATTTCATATTTTAACTTTTACAGTATTGTGATCATAGAAATTTTCCATTTGGAAACAAAACATCGGAATTGAAAAAATCATCGATCACCAAACATCAATGTTAAAAAAAATCGGTGTTAATTCATCGAAACATCGACGTTTCTACAAAAACATCGACATCGATGTCCCATCCCCAGTACCTCTCTCCCGTCCCTGCCGGCGCCACCGCCGCCGCCGTCTTAACCCCCCACCGCACGCCGCTCAAAGCGACGCGTTGCCGTTGGGGGCCCGACCCCCCCCCCCCATTCGGTCGCCGAGGCCCCCACCCCCGCCCACCCCATCCGTTCCGGCCCGTCGACCAGCAGTCGCTGCTGCGTTCCTCCCCGTTCAACCCCGATTTGCCCTTTCTGTTACGTTCTGTCCACGGTCTAACCCCTTTTCTCCGCTCTATCTCGATCTGCCGATTCCGTCCCGTTTTCTGTCCCCGTTGAAACCCGAGAATAGTACTCCGTTCCTACTCCGCTCTAACCCGGTCAACTATTCTACGCCAGTTTTCTCATACTAATCTGGTTCTGCCCTAATCAGTAAGCTTAATCGACTAATCTTCCGCTACCGCATGGCCCGTTAACAACCTGTTTTTGCTCCTATTTCTAACAAACAGTCCTAACCCCAAATCCCACCTGTATTTCTACCGCCGTTCCGTCACGCTCTCTACTGTTTTGACCGTTCCGATGAAGCCTCTGTGCAGTTTTCGCGATCTGCCCATTGCCGTTCTGGATCCTTCGTGTCCGTTCCGACCACCCGTTCCGTTCTAGTCCGTTCCAGTGATATTTCTTTTCTGCCACGCAACCATGTCCGCACCCGCCGACCACCGCCCGCAGACCCGCGCCCTTGAGGGTGCGAGTTCGAGAAGGGGTGATGTTCGAGATTACCATGGCCCCCCCGCTCCCGCTCCGCACGCCCTTTAGGCCCATGTCCCTCCACGCGTATTCCCTCCACGTTCCGTTTCATTCCACCCCGTCCCGTCCAGCACCGCTTCGTTCCGCCCGACTGCTCTCCTCTCCTCTCCTCTCCTCTTCGCTCCCCCCCCCCATACCTCCACACCGCCCGGTCCGCCGCGTCCCGCTGCGCGCCGTAAGCCAGCGCCGGGGAGGGGAACCCCCGCGGTCCATGACGTCACTCCGCGCGCGCGCTCTCAATGGATTGTTCGTCTGCGCGGAGAGGCTGCGGGGCGTCCGCCCATGGTCGAGTGGAAGTACGCGGATTGGTTTTTTTTTCTTGCTGTGTTGGACAGAACAATCATCATCATCCAAATCAACATCGGTTGCAGAACAACAACGCAGATTGCTTATTCCTACCACGTCCTTATAATCATCGGTGGCCTGTACACACAGATTGCTTATTTCTATCACTTCCAGATAATCATGAATATCATCATCAGTTACCAGGGGAGGGGCGATTGCTGCCTTAGCAGACGAAGCCCGTGCAGCGGAGAGGTGTTGGATTTTTGTCGCTCGCTCTTTCATTTTCCGAGATGCCACTGCCCGAATGAACACTAGGGTAGTGATGGCCAAGTTTAGCAAAACAGCGATACATCGATACTTCGATGTATTACGAAAAGGTTTTTGATACCGATGAAAACATCGACAAGAACATCGATGTTTAAAATACCGATGAATATTCGTATATTAATTTTAAATATGATGAAACATTTCGAAGTAAAATGCCCGATTTCTAATGTAATACGTCAATATTAATTTAAAGTATATTCTGTCTTCAATTTCACTGTCGACTTAATTTGCTAATCAATGTTCTATGAAGTCAGGGTTTATAATACAATTTAACGTCAGGACCACGTACAAAATAATAAAAAAAGTAACGACACCGGAGGGGATCGACAATAGTGACAGCAGTGATCTGCAATTATTTTCCACAACCTCCTAAAGAAACTAAATGGGCATTTGTCCTAAAATCCGAGGTTTACTAGTGACCGCACCACGTGATCGCTGAATCGCTGCCCCGTTGCCTGAATCCGACGAGATACACCTCTCTCCTTCCATCATGACCCAGAGTGAGCGTCCACGTCGGTTTTCTTTTCATCCTCCTTTCGAGGATCTCTCGCCAACGGCGGTGCGGAAATGCTCAGCCCTCGAGGACGGCGCGGGGCGTGTTCGTCCGCGTTGCCTCCCCGAGCGTTGCCGACTTTTCGCCACTCTCGCCTCGCTCCTCCCTGGATCTTTCTCTCCCTCCTCGGAGATCAGAGCGAACGCCGCAGACCCGGATAGCAAGCGGTCCACGGCAAATTTCGGAGCCTCGCTCTCATCTGCGTGGCCGCCTCCAAAAATTAATAGCCCGCATGGCCGGAGCTCGCTCGTAGCAGTTACGCAGCCTGAACCACTCGACAGAACGAAATACGTTCAGTATATCGATGGTACCATATACGAGTGAAGTGTTTTCTAATTGTGTGTGAAACAGAACGTACTACAGGTATATTGCTGTTTATTTAATTCAACTGTTGTCTGGAGAATTCTAGCGGCCGGCTCCCCTGATCGGTAGTTTTCCGTGGTTTCTCCGATCTACACCAGGCTACTGCCGGAACAGTATCCTAACAAATGAGCTTAGAACCGCATCCAATATTTTCTTCCTCTGCCTTGTCATATCCTCTCTCCTTTCTACACTTACACACAATACGCTACCCCATAGGTCGGCAGGCCTGTTGGGTGCATTCACCTCGCCTCGGTTTGGGCGGTTCCCTTCTGGTGGAGATACCTGGTTAGGGAAACCTCCGCAATGTACGTGTGGGTCGACACCGCACCGTCACCGTCAATGATAATTACCATCTTCTCCTATGAAAAATCATGTACTAAATTTACGATACTAATGGCCTTAGCAGTTAACTCTCCAGAAACGAAGTAATCAATTAATCACCTATTATTCATAATCCCGAGAGAGACTCCGGTCTTCAGTGAAGACGCGGATGTGAACCCCAGGCAAGAGCTAATCGTTCTTTGTTCGCAGAGCGAATACTATTGCGCGAACGCGAGTCGAGTTCTGCACACGAAGTCGACCTTCGTCTCTCGTTAGTTGTGGCAGCGGCCGCAAGTTACTGTCGACAGGTGTCCGAAATCGAACCTCCGCCCCCGCGCTCGCTTGTTTCGAGTCGGTGGTATATGCATGGTGCCGAAACACAGTGTGTCGACATGACATAGGTTTTCGCATCGTATTTTTGTACCAATTTGAGGCTTTCATTTCGAAAGCGGTTGTAATAGCTTAGCGGCAACATCATTACATAAGAAACATGGTTCACGCGGAGGTTGTAGAGTTCGAGTCCCGGGTTTTCGATTCGCTGCAGGTGGGTCGAATGTAGCTGCTGTCTGGAGGGAACGTTTAGCGTTCGGCTCGTCTGAACAGTTGATTTTCTTGGTCACTCCGATCAGCATCAAACGCTAGCACTTTTAACTAATTGGTATGGTCCACGAGTTATCTTTCCTTCCTCGTGACCCTCCCTTACAGCTTGAGTGATGTCCAGCTGTGGAAGATTTCTAAAGAAAAGAATCTTCAACCAATACCGTGTTCCAGAGACTGAGAAACACCGTAACTATATAACTTACACTGCGCTTATGGGAGAAATACCTGGATAATTTACGTGCCCGAAATAAAACGAAATAACGATATGTTTGGTTGTATCATACCAAATATGATGAGAATCAATGCTCATTCATACTGAAATTTCACTCTGAAGTACAATTTAATTAGTCGTGCACTTAACGTGAATCAACTGTTCCGGTTTCATCTAATCGGAAGCTTATATGTCGCTACAGTGATGTCAGTAAGTAGGAGGACGTTTAAGCTTCCGTTTAGATGAAACCGTGAACAGCTGATTTACGTCACGTGCACGGGTAAATAAACCCTAATATACTAACCAGAGTCAGAATCGCAGGTGCCTTAAACATCGCGCAATGGGCGGGGCCGAAGGCAAGTTCTGAAGGGGCAGGCGGTTTTGCCACGTGGTTGTGCTGTGTAACAACCACATCACAACTGGTCCGTCAATGATTATTCGTCTATCATCATTCGCTGCTCACATTTCATTTAGAGTATTGCAGTGGAAGGAAAATAATAACCTGGATCACTCGCCTCGGGAGACGAGGGAGTCATGATCAATTCTTTTTCGTTTCCAACGCTCAAAATGTTATGATCAGAGTATGGAATTCACTGTTTCATAATGTATTCCAAAATATTACAAAATATTTCTAAAACTCCATTTTAATGAACATAAAAAATTGAAATATTACGAAAAAAATTTTTTTAATTAATTTCAAATTAATATCGTGGTTTGAATATAACATTAATTGATTAATTTATTCATTTACTCTCTTTCATTCAGTTGATTTCTACGAAAATCAAGTTTATTCCTAAGAAAGTCCGGACAATAATGGGTTTAAAGAGTAGATCGAAGCCAGTAGTTGGGTTTACATCATTTTAAACAAACTGCTAAAGACATCAGTCCAACATCAAACTATTTTACGATCTTTAAACCGCCTCCATTTCACAGCGTCCTCATTACCTCAGTCGTTCTTAGTAGAAATTGATTTCGAGGTGGCCTTTGCGCAGCGCTTCGGGCCACTGTGCGTCGTCTTTCTTTGTGCGGGTCAAGGAGTTGCCGATTGCGCGTTTTATTGTTCTCTCCTTGCAGCAGGGCACTTCCTGGAGGATTGATTTACGCCCGGTCGCTCGCTCGTATCTACCTCCAACAGCAACAGCGCACGCGCGAGGCGCCAAACCCGACGCGGCGCAGGGCGCGGCTGTTGTTTATTCCGTGCTTTAGTGGGAAACTGCCGGCGATTAACACTGACCTTAATGCTCAGCTGGTGACCGTATTAGCTTCGTAGAGCGCAAGGTTCCTGTTTCGGCCCCAGCAAGACAATTGATGCTTTTTTCTTTTTTCTTTTTTTTTCTTTCCTACGTCGGTTTTGCTCGAACAAAACGCTTGAGCATAAACTAGGAGGGAATTGTACCTACAAATATAATTCAACAATTGGAATTAAACAAAATGAACATTAATACTACTAAAGAATACAAAACAATATTAATATTATAGTCATCATTTGGGGTCTGATTTTTATGACAAAAACACGGCCACAAATGATCAATAAGATTGATTATGTTGTTTAAAATGCGTTTAAATGCGTCGATTAAAATGTATTTAAAATGCCGTAAATGCAAAGAGAAATGACGTACAAAATTTGATCCAAACCAGTTCAGATGGACAACTCGAAGCTGTTGGATATGTTACTGTTGTCATTTAGATTTATTTATTTTGTTGAAGTGAGCTCTGAGTGCAAACGTTTGGTTTGGACTGTTCTTACAATCTTTGACGTAATTTATCGTGAAATAGACCGAAACGACAGTGGCGCTGCTATGCGTCACAGGAACCTTAGATTACATACAACTGCTGACAGTACAAATTCTAACCGAAGAAATCGAATAGGCTACTTAGGAATGCTGTGGTAAATATTTATTGCATCTCGTAAATATTATTCAATGCAAGTGCCATTAAAATGTTATTAAAATCTATTAAATTAGCGAAAAACGCTTCAAAATGACGGGGAAAAGTAAAAAAAATGTAAAAACGACGAAAAAGGCAAGAAATGTATAAAATGGGTCATTTTTATTAGCGGCATCGTTCTGAAGTGAAAACAAAAATGGCATTTCATTAAATTCCTCTCCCTGGTCATGGTCTTCACTTAGGTGCAAGACAGACGGCAACTCTCATCTGTCGTGCTCCCCGGAGCTCATCAGTCTGTCACCCGCATCCGAGTATCACTCTCTCCCTCTCCCTCTCTCTCCTCGGTCTGAAAAGCCCCGCTCCACTTCCGAGCCACAGATGCTCCTTCCTACACTGGAGCGGAGTGTTAGCTGCACTGCACAGCCCACGCCCAAAAACGCCTTCGGAGGGAAGTAAAGCCGGCTGTCCAATGTCGTGGATTTACTCCACGTAAAATATCTCAAGCGTAAAAGAAGCCTCTGAGCGAAATTTAAATCTCCTGTTTCGTCGCCCAAGTGACGCGTTCTTTCTCTGCTAGATGTGAAAGGAGCGGAGCGAAATTTGCGTGGTTAGGCGAAAGAGCAGGCCTGATGGCCTGAGCCTTGACACGTAAAATAAGCCATCACTAAATTGAAGTGAATTGAATCGAATGCCCTCCGCTGCTCGGAAAAATCAGTGGGGGACGTCAACGGTAGATCTCACAAAAATTGCAATGCAATTGAGGGAATATTGTCAACAATTATTGCTAGATTTATATTTATTTTATTTCAATATTATTTTACAATCATTTTCTGAAAATTTTTATTCATATATTTTCAGTTTAGGAATTGTGGGAAGAAATTTTGAATATTTTCTGAAATTGCGGTCCTCTCCCCTAGAACCTGCTGTTTTTTGAAAAAAAATTAAAATATTTCTACATGCACAATGCTCCTCAAATGCACAACTATTCTCTACAGATTCTATTTTCTTTTGCATGATTGTCATTCTTAATGAATAATTGTGGCACGTTGCATTTAATGTAGTATTTTTATCACAAGTATGTATTCAGAATAGTAATCCTTGTTTCCTTAATTTCCTCTTTGGAGTTGTAACGATTAACGGAATACTTACAAATCAAATCAAATTCGAATTGTTTGTGTGTAAATTACCGATGACGATGGCAACAACAACAACAAACACAACAACAACAACAACACAATAAGCACATTTCGAACAAAATTAAATTTCAAACGTGTTGTCCCATCTGAACTCCAAGGGATATTAGCTTCATATCATGGAGCATCTGTGGAGCGACAGTTCAAAGGTACGAACTAAACGATTCATTTCAATCTAATTTTAAGAGAATTATTAATCAATTTGGAGTTACAGACGATATGCTGGAAAATATGATAGGATCATTTAAAGAATTAGACAGCATTTAGTATATCAGAAAATGTTAAATCATGTGACGTTCAACTTCAAAACGCGTTCGTTTTCTGTTTTGGGAACTAACACAATATGATCAGTTTCTCTTCAGATAGGAATGTCATTATTTCGTGTTTGATTTTAACTTTTTAAAACTTTCCTGGTTAAAAAAAAAAAAACGGACAACGATCGCAAACTTAAAAACCGAGCGTCGCATGCCCAGTGAGTGGCATGCGACTTACGTAAATCTTATAGTTTAAATTCAAACTAAATGAGAAATGATAGCGAAATGAAGGTTCGTTTATGTTACCTTTTCTATCGCAATTTCAATTTTTTGAAAGTTAGTTTCGAATGAATTGGGCGATGATCGCAAACTCGAGCGCCTGCAACTTCAAATGGGAGCGCCGACAGCGAGTGGCATGCGACTGATAGTTGCCCACGGACGAATCAAATGCCTCCGGTGTCTGCGACAAACAAAAGCTCTCGTTTCGCATTGTACTCCCATTCTGATGTCGCGCTGACAAAGAGGGGGGCCCGGCGCGGGGGAACTGACGCGCACTGACACGTGGAACCCTTCATCAGGGGGTAGGAGGCAGCGGGGGCCCGTCCCGACTCCCTCGATTCCACATTCCCATAAAGTATGGTTTTTACGACTTCGTTCTGAAAGAGAGAGTAGGAACAAAACTTATGTGAAATAGCTCTAACAATACGTGGTGCCCGAGTGTAAAAACTGTTGCGCAAATAACAGGATAAAATATAGTCCCCCTGAAAAAAAAAAAAAAAAAAAAAAAAAAAAAAAAAAAAAAAAAACGTGCTGCTGATACCGGATGGAATTGGTATGGTGTCGACAGAACGGTAAATGCAGGATATGCCGAGAACCAAAGAACGTGAATAACCCTTTTATTGTTTACTTCATACTATGGGGTCACTTCTACTGTACTTTCATCTCAAATGCATGTTATATGGAAAATCAAGGATATTCACATAATGTCTATTTTTATTAGAAGATTTTTCGTTAATCAGAAAGTGAATTTAGACATTTTACATTGTGTATGGTTGAATTGCAATAAATCGAAATTTTCTGTAGCAATTTCGCCAGACTCGTTAGAAATGGATTGTTAAACGGCGTGTGTTAAGACTCGTGTGGAATACAGCAGGGCTTTTTGTGTACACCCCAGTAATGATTCGTGGCTTCAATATGCCAAAGAGTACCCACTGGCGAAAATCTCTTATGCTACAAATTAATGCAATGCGTTTGTTGGTTATATTTTCACTTGTTAGGAATGAGCATACGATAAAAATATCCTGTTTCTGGATGTAAACCGCATTTCATTCAATCACCTTACTATCGCGTTTACTAACAGCTTTTCATGAAAAGTGTCTTTCACTAGGTTTACGAAGGAAATTTTCTACTATTTCGGACCTAACGTTTTTCTCATAACATTCTATTTTTCAAACCTAAGTATATAGTGCCAGTAATTTCATGTGGCGAAAAATCATCAGTGAAGAAAATAAGGAAAGGAAGAAGAAGAAGAAAATAAGGAAAGAAAGAAGAAGAAGAAAATAAGGAAAGAAAGAAGAAGAAGAAGAAAATAAAAGAGAAAGAAGAAAGAAGAAGAAAAGAGAAGAATTAAGATAAAAGAAGAAAAATAGTAAAGAAAGAAAAGAAACAAGTAGTAAAGAAGGAAGAAGAAAAAACAAAAAGAAACAAGGAGGGAAGAAGTAAAAAAATAAGGAAAGGAAGAAGAAAAAAATAAGGATAAGGAAGAAGAAGAAATAAAGAAAAAGAAGGAAGAAAATGAAAGAAGAAGAAAAAAAATAAAGAAAGAAAAGGAAGAAAAAATAAGGAAAGGAAAAAGAAGAAAAAAATGAAGAAAGAGAAGAAGAAATAAAAATAGGAAAGGAAGAAGAAAAAAAAATTAGAAAGAAGAGAAGGAAAAAACAGGACAAGAAGAAGAAGAAAAAAACAAGGAAAGGAAGAAGAAGAAAAAATAAGGAAAGGAGAAGAAGAAAAAATTAGGAAAGAAGAAAAGAAAAAAATAGGAAAAGAAGGAAGAAGAAAAATAAGAAAGGAAGAGAAGAAAAAAATTAATGAGAAGGAAGAAGAAAAAAAAAGAAGAAGAAGAAGAAAAATAAGGAAAGGAAGAAGAAGAAGAAAATAAGGAAAGAAGAAGAAGAAAAACAGGAAGGAGAAGAATAAAAATAAAGAAAGAAGAAGGAGAAGAAGAAGATGTAACGTTGAAATTATAGTTGAGCAAATATCATCTTCTGACTCGATACGATTTTGGGCCCGACTCTCGTCCGTGCGGCTCCGGCCGTTTCAAATCTGGCGCGACTACAGTAGCGGCGGCGGCCGCCGCCTCAGCTGCGCCGCGGAGGCGTGGAAGGCGGCTGCGACGCGGAGCAGAGAAAGCGTAACAATCAGCGCAGCCCGCGCCGCCCGTCACGCCGCCTGATGAAACAGAGCCCCCCCCCACTCCCCGTCCCCTCCCCCCGGAGGATGCCCGGGCGGAGGAGGAAGAGGACGCGCCAAGTCCCGCTCGCGTGCACACACTCGCACCTCCGCTCAGGGCTGGCCAAAACCTCCTCGCCGCCACTCGCCGCCTGCCTCTACCAAGTACCTATCGACAGCCGAACGTCCAAGTCCTCTCGGCGGGATGCGCTGATGGGTAGTTTTCCAGGGTCTATCTCATCAATTCCAGGCAAATGCCGGAGCAGTACATAAAAAATAGGCCACAGACCGTACGCGATCTTTCCTTCCTCTTCCTTGACCTATCCTCACCCCTTACTTACAATACCAACACTTACACTCACTACTCTACACATGTCCGGAAACCGCTCGGAGGCTTAGTTCTCTGATGAGGAGGTGCCCCGCTGAAGGAGTTACCTTGAGGAGGGGAAACCCTTCCAAGAGAGCGTGTAGGTTGGCGGTGGATCTCACCATACAGCGAGGAAGGAATCACCACCACTTTCTGGGATATATAACGCACTTCACTTCCGGGTATAATATCATAGCCGTTTGCGTGCCCGTAACATAAAATATTCGATCAATCGACGTAAGTACGTTGAATCGTGAAGTAAGGGTTGACTCCAGTCCTGCATCTGAGTAACCTCAACATTAGAAACAGTAAATTCTCAACCCCTTGTTAAAATATCTCTTGAAAGAATACTTGCAGCTTTCATATATAATGTTGCGTATTATTGTTTCAGTAGTTTCGTGAATCGACATAGCTTGTTTGATTAATAATATCGTGGTATCAGTACTAAAATTTTAGTAACGATATTAAAGGAACTAGATAGCTAGAATTTGTCTATATTTCGATTGGTTCAACACGCCCGCATTCAAATAGCTGTTTTCCAACACATTGTCAAGAAAAAAGGTGCTTTCAACTTTATAAGGAGAGTAAAATTAAATGTGAAATATGACAATATATTACATCAATAAAATTTACCACAAATATATCTATATACACACGCACACACACACACACCAGTATACACCACAAGTATTGTTGCTTCCCAATTCATAATATTGATCTTTTACCATTTTTTTCCGTTGCTGGAATCCAACAAGCATAAATTGGAAAAATTTCTTAAGTTCTTCGAGGAAGTTTTTAATTGTTGATAATAAATGTTATTCGAGATCCTTACCGTTACTACAACCAATTTGTTTTCTTTGTAACGTTAACTGTAATTAAAGTGACTTTTCCTTGACCAATTAATTTGAAAAACAGAGGCTAGCAGAATAACAACTGAAAACTCTGGACATGCTGTTTGCACACCTACTCTTTCTACTACAGGATACAGGAAGAGACAGCACGCAACTAAACGAGAATCTCATGAACCTTTAAGTATGTTTATAATAGTAAAAGTAGGATACGGATAGAGTTCATTGTTCGCGCTGTGGTTAGCTTAATTCTCGTGGCTGACCAACCTACTTTTCACCTTTTCTTCAGTTGCAAAACCTCTTCTCGAAGTTGCACGCACGTGCCCACGACAACTTATTTGCCTGCGGATAAGTGAAGATAATGTTCTGATAAGTTCTTGAATGGACGTCCTTGCCTAATACACTTTGCTACTTACAGTTCAACTTGCTAAGGACTTATTTCAAAAATTTAAACGCAATAATACATTAATTTATTACTGCCAGTACTTTAATTCCCAATTATTGCTTTTAATGTAACGTTTTATTTTAGCCTCTCTGTCACCTACTCGTAGAGCGTACTGTTTCAGGGAAAAATATAATGTTCTTGTATATGTCTGCTGCTATATTTCGTATAGTATTCTTTGGTCTAATTATTTTTCAATGTTTCTGTAAATAATTTTGCATTCGCGTGACAAGAGGTTTTGTGTCTCTCCTCGCTTCCATTTCTTGATGACATGCTCTTCCCACTTTCTCCTTGAAATTGAGAAACAAGGTCAGATTGCCATCCGTATCTAAGTCACTCCCGCCTTCTCAGATTTGCTGGAGAGATTTCGTTTTCTGCGTTTCAGGAAAACTGATGTCCTAGTTGTTACGCCACCGGATACCCACTGTGGTTTGTGACACCCTGCGAGATCATTAGCGAAAAATACACATTTTCTTTTTTCTAGGCTGAGCTTCAATGAAGACCACTATCTCTCACGTGCTTGTATGGAGTTTGTATCTCAATCGAAACATCGGCAATTCAGGAATGTGGCATCGATGTGCATGTTTTCAAATCATCGATGTTTTAAACATCGATATATTATATCCAATGTTTTTCCAATATCGATGTATTGTGGTCGATTAAAAAAAAAGTTTTCTGCATCTTTGCAAATCGTAATCACAATTACGGAATAGTCAAAACATATTTCTGATGCCACTGAGTTTATGCAGCATATGTGTATGACCACTCGTACCAATCTACAACGAATTGAGGAATCTCTGACCCCCATACGTTAATCTTGAGCGCTCAGGCATTCAGGCTTAGTTTTTTTAATTACTGTTAAAATTTTAAAAATTTGTTTTGCCAGTTAAACTTTCCTTATCAATTAGCAAATGCTGTCATTGTCAAAATAAATTCTACACTATGCAAATATTTAATGTTGTAGGTTACTAAACTTCTAAAACACCAACGTTTAAAAACGTCTAGGGTTTGGACCCGATGCATTATTAACATCGCTGTTTAGAAACATTGATTTGATGTTTTCAATGCTGCGTCCCTACCACCGGCTGATGAAGCAGAATGTCAATAATTAGGAAGTCAAAAGCCTGGACCGTCAAAAAATTCGCTCACGATTCTGGCAAAAAAATACTGCTTAAATTACTGTATGACGGATACAGTATTTTTAACTGTACTGTACTTATTATATTTAGTCGTAGGATTACATTTACTGCAACTAAAATGAGGTAGTCTGTAGAAACAATACTGTACGTATTATCGTACAGTATTTTTTCGATAACGGAAAAAAGTTTACATTTTACTACTTGTTTAGTTTATCTCCCTTACTGATGTAACCATCGCAATGGATCTCGAACGAATCTGTTGAAGAGCCTTAGCGGTTATTTCGTTGGTTCAGTTCGAAAACCCAGGAGATTTGGTGATCCGTAAGGGTCAGGCCCGAATTAATCCCGATTATCGACATTTTACTCTATTGCCAAGGGAGGGATCATACAGTAATGTCTGATAGACAATAACAATTGTTGTACCGTAGGAAAGAA
Source organism: Gryllus bimaculatus (assembly GCA_017312745.1). NCBI lineage: Eukaryota > Metazoa > Arthropoda > Insecta > Orthoptera > Gryllidae > Gryllus > Gryllus bimaculatus. The sequence goes on along the minus strand of BOPP01000054.1, from coordinate 858,629 downwards.
AGATCGTAGCATTGATGCACGTGAGCCACTATTGTCTGTTAGCCATGGCGATTGCTCAGAGATCATTCAGAGAATACCAGAAATATAACCGACCGAAGGAAAAACGTTTAGTTTCTAATTAAGTATCAAACAAGTCCATTACTCATGCGAGGTTTAGCCGTTTATACCCACTCAGCTCTGAATACAGAGTCGGATCAGGAGAATGTTGCACGACAGGTATTTAAACAGTTCTTTTACAAAAACATATATATCAAAATGCTATCTTAGCGTAAAAAATAGGTTTGTAAAACCGCTTTGAACACTCAGAATAGCAAACTTTTAACAAACGCATGGTACACGAGGAACTAGCACCCTGGCATGTTCGCTTCAATGCTGTAATTTGTTTTTCCAACTGATAGTATTCATGTGGCAAGTGCCCGAAGATAAGGGCATTCTGGTTTTATGACATCACGTACGAGTTTTGTGGTTTACTGCGTAACATATGTAGGGCGTCTGACTCGATTCTCTGCGCTACTTTTTAGGCCGTACGTGAAAAGGTGTCTGTGCAAAATGCTTTGCGGATTTGAATTCTGAGTTCAAGTGCAGTGCATTTTTTATTGCCGAACGTGGCAGTGATTTTCCGTTCATGGCGCGATCCGACGCGGACGCTGAATGTAAACTGAAGTTCCTGTGACTCCTACCAGTGCTATTGTCTGTTTGGCTGATTTCGCCATAAGTAAAGACAGAAATCTTGGTAAAAAGCAGCCCAAATTAAATTTTTTCACGCTGAGTTCACTTGAACTAAAGGAAGAATCCTCGATTACATCAGTAACATATCCAAAAGCCTAAGTTGTTCATCTGTACTAGTTTTGATGAAATTTTCAACGTAATGGTGACGTTTGAGGTCATTAGAAAATCCGCCCCTAGTGATGACCATCGCCATCGTCGTCCCTGTGAGCTGCACAAGGATTTTCCCCCTAGGCCCGCTCCCGCCGCCGCCACCGCGCCTCGTGCAGGCTGGCGGTAGCGGCGGCGCGCGATAAAAAACAGCGGAAGGCGGCGACGCGAATCGGCACGTGGCGGCGCACATTTTGCAGCACTTTCCCCTCCGCCCCCCCCCCCTCCACACGCTTTGTGCGGCGATGTCGCAGACGCAGCGGCGGTCCCCTTCGAAAGCAAGGCCGCCACGCCCCGCACCTCTCCACTCACGCACCGTATCACACTCAGTCCCGCCCCAGCCCAACCCGCCCTCTTCTTACTTCACCCCTTCCCCTCCTCGGTCCCCCGCCCCAACCCGCACACGTCAACCGCCCTACCAACCACGCCCTACACCCCGCCCTACCACCCTATCCTTCCACCCTGTCCTTCCAACCCGCCCTACCTCCCCATCCTACCACCCCTCCCCGCCATTCCTCGCCTGCCCCGCACCACCCCGACCTTAATTCCGCCTTTATTCCGTCTTTACCCCTCCTCCATTCCGCCTGTGCTTTATTTCGTATTTATTCCGCCTTTGCGCCTCCTCTACTCCCCCGTCGAATCCCGGATTCTAAGCCCACGAACTTCGACTTTGCGTTTGATACCCAATTTTGACTCCGCCTTCGATTCCATCTCTCCCTCTCCGCCTCCGCCTTCGCCGCCGACTCGGACTTCGCCAGCGACGACATCACCACAGTCGATCGCACTCTGCGACGTCTCGTCCACGCGGACGCGAGCTGGGCCTCCGCCTTCAATCCACGTCTCCGCAAGTGATCGAATACTCCGTTGGACGGTGAGGGCGGGAATGGTGGAGTCCAAGTGGTAATTAAAGAGCAAGAGAAGGAATCTGTTGGGCATGTTAGTCGCATACTCGTTTTTCAATTGACTCTCTCGCTCCCGACGACAGAGAAAAACGAAATTTGTTTGCTGTCTCGCGTCGTGATACGGCAGAAACCAACTGTACAATAGCAGTGAACCGAACGGGAGGAGCCGGTAGATGGAGGCGATTCAATATATCTTGGAGGGGACGTGTTTGTGTATGTGAAGCAGAACTTTGCCCTCCGAAAGGAGATCGTGGTCGGATCTGCGCGCGCGTGTGTAAGGGCGCGGGGAGGGGCGGGGCGGGGCGTGACTCTCGGATGCTTCCGGGTGCTTCGTTCCGCTGGCCGGACCTGCCCCTCGCTCCCTCTCCCTCCCCCCCCTCTCCCCACTCCACCTCTCTACCCACCCTCCTCCCCGCCACTGAGCCTTCGCAGCCACAGCCGCGCAGTTCTCTGTGCTAGGGATGCGACATCGACACAAATGTCTCCAAAACACCTAGGTTTTAGACATCGATGTATTGAAGCTAACGATTTTTGAACTTCGATGTCTTATGCATCGATGAATTGAAGCTAACGATTTTTGAACTTCGATGTATTATACATCGATATATTGAAGCTAACGATTTTTGAACTTCGTTGTAATATACAGCCATGTATTGAAGCTAACGATTTTTGAACATCAAAGTTTTATACGTCGATTTATTAAAGCCGATGGTCTTATTAAGAACAGTGTTTTGCGCTCGATAATTTTACGTTTTATGTGTTTTGTTAGTGGATGATATAAAATTGTCATCACAATTTTGTAAAAGTTAAAACATGAAATAAAGTAGTCAGCTTTTAGTACTGGAACCGATCGAAAGCATCATCGAGCAGACTGACTCACTCGAGATGATCCTAATGTCCTGGTAATTCCTTCAGGTTTCCTCGTGTTCTGCACTCGGAGACGCGTTTTAAATGTTTTTCTATTAATTTTTAATTAAAAATTAATATATATTGCGCGTTTATTAAATGTTGAAGTTACTCAACCAGCTTTAAGACATCCATGTTTAACACCATGGATGGTTTTTGGTCGAGCCTTATTAATATCGATTACTTTTTGAACATCGATGTTTGACGCCATCAATGTTTTGTTGCCGGTGTCACATCACTACTCCGTACCTCCGCTGCTCCCATCCTTCCTCGTGCCCTCGTGCAGTCAAACTCAAAGATCCGAGAGTTCGAGTGGCCAGTGGCCGTAGACTCTGTTTTAGCTTCCGCATTTTCTTTTCCTTTCGCTTCCACCTCTTTCTCTTTACAGTCCATCGCGTCTCCTCTTCCACTCCTGCTCACTTTATTCGTTCTTCTTCTTCTTCCTCGTCCTATTCTTCTTTTCTTCGTTCTCTGCCTCCTCCTCTTCCACCTGTTGCCTCCACCTCCACCTCCGCCTTGGCTTTCCGTTCCTTCTCCGCCCCCGCTTCTCGCAGCGGGCGCCGCGACCTGCGACCCCGCCGCCGCCCTCGCCCTCGCAGATGCAATCGCGTCCGCGCCGTAATGGAGAGCCACCGCCCCGCCCGGCCCTGCCCATCCCATCCCACAGCAGCCCATCCCACAGCAGCCCAGCACACGGCAGAGGGCTGGGGAGCTCTGCACTGGTGGATCCAGCGGGGGGGGGGGCATGAGGGCCTAGCCCATGTCCAGTCTCTCAGATCCACGGGAATGCGATTTATACAAATGAATGCATGTTATGCTGCTAATAATAATAATAATAATAATAATAATAATAATAATAATAATAAATAATTATAATTAATAATAATAAAATTTTGAAATATTTAAGTAGTTATGTAACTAGTAAACCGTAAGACGGTAGTCTTGAAAACAAATTATTTTTCTTGTTATTGCTATTGAGAAAGACCGAAATCAGAAGCAATCGACGGGAAGTAGATGTTAACAGCATTTGCACAATGCAACCGCTGGAAACTGGTTGAAACACCCTATCGAGATGAAGGTTAAGAAATAATAGAGAGGTACAGGATAACTGAAATTAGAAGAAAATAATAAAGTAGACTAAAATTTTTAAAAAACTCGAAATATCAGAAAAGAGTAAAAAGTTGTAAATGTATATATAACCTCCTTTAATTAGACGGAACGTACTATATTGTCAGACAGATAAAGAGAGAGAAGGGGAGATGAGAAATAGAGATATATGAGAAACGGTGACGGGTGATTGTAGCAGGAGACGAACGATGAAAAAGTGAGAAATGGCACCGGGCGAACAATGCTGTGGGAGTAGGAATACACCCACCAAAACCACCAGGCAGATCATAACATGCGCTTGCTCTCTCGCTGGTTGCGAATCGGGTCTGCCCTTCCGGGGTGCCCCTGTGCCCGCCCGGGAGCAGAGGGTTCACAGGACGGGGCAGGAGAGGGGGGGGTGGAGGGGCCATTCTGAACCGGAGCGTCGAGGAACCGTGTTGCACGGCCTTATCGCAAGCGTTTCTGCAGTATTGAATTCGCCCGGCTTGGACAAAGTCTGTTCGTTCGGGAGAAATCTGACAATGCTATGGGACGTTGACGCTACTCTTGAGTTGTTAATGTGTATCTCGGTACATGGAATCCAGCGGCTCGCCAATTAATAAGGGAAATAATTGAGGTCGCAAGGTGAAAGTTCGGACTCCTTAACAAAAACTATTCACAATGTAACAACGAGTTAATATTGTAGTGGATACATTTTGGAGTGATTGGTATTATCGAATGGTTTTATTAATAATTCACTATTTATTTATATCGTACACGGTAATTACCCTCAATAATTACGGTAAAATATCATACAAATCAATCAAGTATGTAGATAACTAAGAAAAAATACCATCAAATACGTTATTACATAAAAATACGAAACACTAGTTAATATTAAAAACAAATATAAAGTAGTCTGTAGACAAACAGTCCTCAAGCACAAGTAAATCGTAGAAGACAAGTATCCAGTTACGGAATTGAAGACTGCGTTTGAGGGTTACAATAAATTTAGCAGTGTCACTGTCAGAAAAGCAATGTCACTGCTCAAATTCTCGGTCTCACGTGCCAGGCTGTTCAAGACGCCATAGGAAAGGATACGGTGCGGTGGGTCCTGCTGTACGGTGGGAGAGAAGGGCTCGTAGTTGCAGATTCTGTGATGCGGAGCGTACAGGTAGAGCGCCGATAAAATATAAGGATATTTGAGGGTTCCTGTAATTGAGGCCTGGAAGAAAATCGTATCATAAAATAAACTAATATTAAGAAATCCAATAATCATTGAATAGTATAATAAATACCCAGAAGCAATAAATTAGAAAAGATTTTAAAAATTGGTTTGATTCGGGGCAGAATTATTCTGTATTTATTTGTTTAGTGCCACCAGAAAAAAACCGGTGTATGATTATGATTGCGAACATTTTAAACTGCGTCATGTGTCAATATTAGTTTATTAGAGAATAAAGAATTTTACCGATCACGAATTGAACATGACAGCTTCAGTGGTTAACTGAATTTCTCACTCAGATCTATCTAATCACTCGTCTATATTCGTATCTATTATTTACTCACATTCTTCAACGCCTATCTCTTTCGAGGAGTCATCGTTTGGGCAATGCTTGTGTGCCCAACTTGCCTGCGTGTGTTCGTGTGTACAATATACTTGAGTAAGTTGGCAAAGATAACCAAATTTGTCTTGTGTACGTCATTGGCTCATCGTTTCTGTAAAGGAATAACCGCACAGAAATATTTCAGGTCTGCGAAATATCAGTTATGAATCTTCTCACGAAATACTTATTTTCGGCTTAATCGGTAACTGCCAATACGGAAGTATTCTTCTCCATGAAATGTGTGATAACTTGCGATAACGTATTTGGATACTGGGCCTGATAAGTTACTACTTTATCTGTAGTCCGGAAGATTCGGACCGTCGTTTCAACAGATGAAAACGTGAAAACATTTATTAAATTGTAAACGATGGGTTCACGTTGTTTCGAATGTCTTAGAAATATAAATAAGTTAGGGTGAATTTTTAATTTTTTTACGAAAATAAATCAAATAACAAAAAATCGAATCACATTGTCTCAAAACTTTCTTCAGAATACGCAAATAGTGTGATATTCATGAAATTATTGTAGATAAATAACTGGATATTGATCAGCTGTGCAAATTTTTAAATGTTTAACTCGAAGTCCACATAGTAACGAGTCCGCAACTCTCTCTTGTAATACTCTTCTATTTACAATTAAAACTCCTAATTTATTTTATCTAACAAGAGACATTTCTCAGTCGTATTAATTTTCCTTGCGATGCGTTGGAAGTGCACCAGAGTAGAAATAATATGCAACTTTCTAAATAATTAATTTTTAAAAGAGAAATGTGCGTTTCGTGTTCCACTAAACGGAATAGACTTCAAGGAGCTCTAGAGTCGTAATCTAGCAAATTATCAGAACTGTAATGCACATTTGATGTGGTGATAATATGCCAGACTGCTCTGCAAATGCAGTTTAAAAATAATGAATTTTTAAAGGAGAAAGTTTATTTCGGTTTGCTGAGCAAAGTGCTGTGGAAGTTACGAAAGTATTCCTGAATGTTCATCTCAATACACAAGTCCTCCTTTCGCTATTAATTCTGTTGTTCAAACCTGCTTTTCCTCCAACCATGAAAATATATATTTTTCAGTCGCAATTATAATATTTAAATAAAGCTACGTAAAAACTACTCTTGTTTTCAGGTAGCGATTTTATTGCTTACGCAGAGTGCAGTTTTATCTGAAATGAAAATTACCTAACCTGCTAAATCTCGTAGCTTAGTTGACATAATTAGAATAGTAGAGGATAAGAAAAGGTTTTTGTCATCTCTCTATACACGGATCCTGTAATTTTGATGTTTCCACCTTCCTGACTCCTTTATACAGTGAATGTATTGCTCGAGTGTCGTCAGTGAATGTATTACTCGTAGGTTTGTTTACAATGATAAAATGTATGGATAAAGAAACAAAGCATCTTAACCAAACCAGTAATAATGTGAAAAATGATGGAAAAAATCATAAATTTACTGAGAAAGGTTTTAAGAAGAAATAATGAGAAATTCCATTATGATAACGTTTTGCGCATTTTGATTGCAAACCCTCTGCTAGAACATATATTATTGCTTGATAATAAATAGTTATGTACGTAACACATGCAGAAGGTGTGCCTTTGAAGTACATATATATGTTGACAGAGGATGCAACAATACGAATCCAGTTCAGTATTTTGATATGAGTACACCAAAAACATTTTCCATTATTTTTGAGTATGAATGCATGAAAACTATTGGTACATGATCTTGCGATGTTGTGATCTTGTGAGCTGGCATACATATCTATTCATGTTGCCTACACATTTCTAGTACCCAGTTGTTTAATATGGCCGTGACGTGTTTGCAAAAGTAACACTTTCCAGTCAATAAACAGTGATGGCAATAACTGGTTTCCATGCTAAGGCGCTGAAACAAAATGTTAAGCCCTAAATTTTGTGCTTTTCTGTCATAGACAAACTAATTAACTTATATGAATCTTCAAGACAAACATACATGTAATGAAAATATGTGACATCATGTGAAATCTCCTATTGATATTATGTAATATACAATTTATTTTATCTACTTTTGTTATTGAAAATAACAATATAAAAAAATATTACTTGCAATTTAAATTAAGCCTAGTAACTCAATCACATGGAAAGTGGCTGATGTTATTTAGTTTTAAAATATAGGATGGTTGTTTTCAAAGTAATATATACAAATTATAATTAACAATGGATATATTACTTTGGCTTAAATAATTATTTCATTTATTCATTTCAATTAGGACATTTCTCATTAAATATACAGTTGCCTCTTGCAAATGCAAAAAAAAAATGTTAAAAATATAATAAAAGAGCCGTAAATTAATTAAAATAACAATCAAATGGTTTAGAAATGGAATGTTATAGCAAGTGTTATTATTGTTTCATGGTAAGTTAAATACAAAGTATCTAAAAATTAAACCCTTATTTTGAGATCATATTAATGCAATAAGAATTGTTCATATTTTTGTGAACTATTTTGTTATATTTGTGAACCATTTTGTGTTTTTTCATATCATTTTGTAATGCTTGTTTACTTCAAATATTGTTAATATTTTGTACAAACAGTGTGGTCGCCTGTTTTTAATATTTAATGACCTCCATGTTTATGAAACCATAATAAATAAAGCGAAAAAAAAAATGTTAAGCCGCGAAAGAGCGACGTGTGAAGCAAAGCTAGCGTCGAGGAGTTCGACCACTAGGCAAATCCCGAACCTTCAACACAACGCAACCGGGCCGTCCTTTCTCTGTTCTTTCTCTGTCGTATAAATCACAGCACCCCCCCGCCCCCGAGGGGGAGAGGGGTCTTGGCTCGTTAGAGCTTGCTCCCTTCCCCCCTCTTCTACCCGGCCGCATGGGCAATCTCCCGCCGATTAGCAATGGAGATGTGTGTAAATCTCTTAATTTGTTTTCTTCGCTCTGCGCGCCATCTGTCGGACAAGACGTGGGCGGCTAGGCAGAGCCAGTCCGGGCCGCGCCTCCATCCACCCACACACACACACACACACACACACGCCCGCTCGGCAGGCGGGTTCAGCCTCCGAAAAACGACTTTTGCTTTGGGGAACGAAAAGTTTTAAAAAGTGTAGAAAAAGTATTATCGCCTCCATCTACATATATTATTCGTATATTTATATATCTATATACTAGATGTACCCGTAATTTTGTTTACATGGAGTTTTAAATTAATTTAGTAAAATTATTTTGTTAAGTAGAAATATAGTATGAAAAATAATTATTTGACATTCTCAGTAATATTACAATAAAATTTACAGTTCAGCTTCTTCTTACTGTACGCCTTTTTACACACTGCTTTTGTACTTCGATTTTTCTTTAGTGGCCGATGAAATTAAGGCATTGTTACACCTCCTGCCTTATAAAATGAATCTTTCCAACAGTGGTAAGCACATTTTTTGTGGCCAAGAAACCCGTTGAATAGGACGTTTGCGAATTAATTAAAAAGATTAATTTTAAAAGGCAAAAGATGTACCTATGACCTGTCATCCGCCACTGTAGAAATATCGATGTATACGTTCACGAGTAGTTTGCGGAATCACGCACTCGAGAGATTGCTACATGCATCTATCACTAAAACGTTTACATAAATATTTACCTACTTGTAAAACAAGTCTTCCCTTACGTTTGTTTGATTTACATTGAGAAACACAATTATAGTCTCATGATCTGAAATGAGAATTTTCTGGGTATTATCGGAATACTTCGAAAACTTTTGCTCCTTTTCATCAGAAACCCTGTGAGTACCCTGCTTCAATTAAATTTGAGACAAATGTATAACAATGATTCATAAATTTCAATGTTTAAGGTTTTGAATGTTTTGCTTCAAGTCTTTGTATCCTTTTTTTTTATTTTGGGAAATTTTCAATGATTGCGAATGAAAATAAGAAATGAAATACAATTCTTATATTCAAAATTACCTCAAGTGGAAGAGCTAATCCGTTTTTTTCATCTATCCGAAAAAATATTTTTCAGTTTATTTTCGAGTATAAAGTCTTTGCCTCGGATCAACTTCAAGTAACTTTGTCAACCTCCGCACTTCTTTTTGTAGCTGCCAAATGCCATTTTGATTGTATTGCTCTCGGGGCCTAACGAGACTACCCCCTCGCTGGGACCGCACCATTTGGCACAGTGCTCTAAATTCATGAATAACCTGTATATTTACATATGTAAATGGAGTTACGGGAACAACTGTAGTGTATCGCTGCCCAAGGAAATTACATAGTGTATTTTAAAGCGATGAAATGGTAATATTGTGTGATGATCTGTAAATTACAGGACTGAAATACTCGACGCGATAACACTTCAGTAAATCACGGAATTACGTGCGCTTTTCTCACATATTTCAATAGAGACGTGTAAGCGTGTGTGTATGATTAATATATTATTGATGTTTCAAATTTAATTAAAGAAAATCAAACATTTATTTTAGTTATGTGAATGAGAAAGATCTGGATGCCAATGCATTCTAAAAGTAGTTCTTACAAGCTTAATATTAAAAACAAAGTGTCACATGTTTAAGTCATCGTAAAACAAATTATCATTCTGTTCCAAAATACTGATTCAAAATTAATCAAATATTTATTACACGATATTAACTCCATATGTGGCTGTTCGACAAGAACGTCACACAAAAATATTTAAGCAGGGACCGTTTTATAAAGTGAAATATATACATTTTTAAATAATAACAGTTATTCAGTTTGATTTCTGGATATTTTAAATTACTGTTAGAAAATGATAAACTTCATTAATAAAGGTTGCTGTATAAAAATATCATGAAAAGTGTTCAGCGTTTGTTGCACAAAACTGAAGGTAATAACTGAACTTGTAAATTTGTTTCAGAGGTAATAGTTTGAATTCAATCGCAATGCCACAATTAAAATATTAAATAGGCATAATTCGTAATATTAATGTTCATACAAGACGATAAAGAGATATTATTTTATAAACAAGGTGAAGGTTTCTTGAGTAGATGGCACTTCGTATATAGCTAGGTGGAATTCAGCCTCTGACTTGAGAATTCTATCGGCACACTAGTTTTCCGCGATTTCTTCCTTCAACACCAGGCGAATACCACTCCAACAAACTGCCCACGGATTGCGCGCGATCTTTCCTTTCTCTTCTTTGTTTCATCTTCTTATCTTACATACATTTACACGTACATGAACTACATTAGGTGACGGGAGACTGGTCGGGAGCTTAGAGCTTGTCTCGGCTGGGGCGGTGGCCTGCTGGTGGGAGACACCTGGTTGGGGAAAACTGCAAGCCGGTGGGTGTAGACGGAACTGGATCTCATTTTCCATCACTACCTGCGATAAAAACATGCACTACAGTTAGGGGACTTAACAGGCCAGAGACAATTAAGAGGCCCTGAAGCTGTACCGCCATTAACAAGTGTATGCAAATATCTCGATACAATGCGCTTTATAATTTTTTTTTTTTTTTTGATTCTGTAAATATAAATATATAAACGTTTCGACCATCTTGTCGTGGTCTTCCTCAGGACTGGTATGTCCACGACAAGATGGTCGAAACGTCGGCCACACAGCCTTCGACGCGGCGTCACCCGGACAGACAAGATCAGTCACATGACTCTGGCCGCGGAAGCCTACTTAATCTCTCTCCCCTCGCCCCGTAGGATCCGCCTTTGGCTGCTGGTCAGCGATTTGCAACTCACAGCCGAGTCACATGGTTGGAATTTCTGCAGCGCCTCGCCACTTCGCTGGAAGGGCATTGCTTCTTGACTCCGTGACGCCAGCTGGCGGCGACGAATCTGCCACTCCCTGCGCGACGCACATTGGTGCAAACAGAGCCAAATCCTGGTCACGTGACCTGAGGGTTCAGCCAAGTTCTGAAACAAATTTTGTGGAACACATCCCAGGGTTCCGATAACTACTGAGACAAACTGTACTTTTCCGCCCCACGTTCAGCTGATTTTTATTTTCAAAGACATTTTTTATAACGTTCCTTTGCCTTCTTGTTTTCGGCGTTTTGATCTCACGGCACTGTAGAGCCAAATTTATAATAATTATAATAATAATAATAATAATTTATTTTCAATAATTATTTATAATTAATAATTATTTTTATATAATAATTATAATTTATTATTAATAATTATTTATTATATAACTATAATTTATTATTATTATTATTATTATTATTATTATTATTATTATTATTATTATTTGCGAATATTCATTCTGGCCTTGCTTTCAAAGTGCGCGTTCAGAATTTTGAATTACCAGAATTGTTCAGAAGTCATAGAATTCATTAATTATTGATTCGGAGTGCGTGAACGGCTAAAATCATTATTCGCGTACGAGTACTTCATGTTTTTTATCGCGGGATGTGATTGTGATTTTCCTCTGCTGACAGGCACGATCTGTGTCGACGTATCCGTCAGCTGGCGGGTTGTCCCAAACCAGGTATCTCCCACCAGCCTGCCTGCCTGAGTTTCATTTCAAAATCTTGTAAATTGACAGAGATATGCGTGACACAACCGTCCATGAAATATACAAATTGATTTTGGGGTTCTACATTTCATGCATGTCCTATATTTCTGTTCCAGCCATAACAATCTTCGGAACAGCACCAACAGACTTCAGTCAAGATGTGTGTGCATAATTACAGCTCAAATGAATCTTAAACACGGATTTTGCAATCGAAAATTCCATATCATATGCATAGGTGCTTCCAGTACTTTTCCTCCCTTTACAGTAGTGTATGGGGGAAAATTAAAGAAGTTTATTCTTTTGTGGATCTTTTCGTAACTATGAGTTAAATATATTTGTGAGCGAAAGTGTCTTCTTTTTTTTTAGATTTGATACATTTATATTTATCATGTTTAATCAGCGTTTCATTGTGGATTATATGTTTGTTCAAAATATTACAATTTCAACCAATATTTTGTATATCACGTATAATGCTTATTCCGAATAACACACATTGAGCTTCACATGTATGCCCTCTTATGTTTTATCGTTATTTTAGATCTATATGTGCCAATACATAAATATTTGCTTGCATACTCGCTGTTAATTTGTCATGAAGCCGCCATTCGAAATCGGCGAACTTGCAAACCATAAATATGTGTATTTCTAAGCATATTTGTTTATTTTTAATAGAGTCGCTGTGCTATTTTGAAGGCTGGATTTTGAATCTGGAAATTTCCATCCGATTTTCGAACCAGATATCCAGTCCTAGGCGAATCCATTCTGACGTGGAATCGCGGCCGTGATGTTGCTCGTTTCGTACCGCTTGCGCCGGGGCGTGGCGCGAGGAGACGAGGGGAGGGGAGGGGAGGGTTAAGGGGAGGGGAGTGGCCACTCATCCCGTCTGGGCGAGCGGGGGCGGGCGTCGACGGCGGATGCGAGGGCGGGAGGGCGGGCCCGGGCCGCGCCGGCCGTCCGCGGGGAGGGCCGTGACGTCCACGACGCGTCTTGGCGCAACAGCTGCCGCGCGGGGCCGCGCCTCCTTCCCTGCTGCTGCGGTTAGGCTTTACGCGCAAGGGTACGTAACCGTAGTGAAGTGGGCGGAGCGCTTGCCAGCGGCGGTGGCGGGCCGGGCGAAGAGGTTTGGTTGTTTCGTTTGTTTCGTGATTTCCGGGCAGTCAGCTTCTTAAGGTCATATCCCCGTTTACTCGCGAAGTGGGCGGTGCCTTCTTAGCCCGCGAGAATCCGGCGCCTACCTTACACGTCGGCTGGAGGAAGGTGTTCGCCAACCATTGTGTTATCCTTCCCACCGAGCGAGGGCTACCAGCCCCCAGCCGGGTTATCATTAGTCTCAAGTCTTCTCCCACTGGTATTCAGACGGGTAGTAGCTGTGGTGCATGTGATTATTGTTGAATGTAGATGTGGTTGTGTTATGTTTGCAGATTGTGTATTGTGTGTATTTGTGTGTTATTATTGTTGATATGTATTATTTGATTTATTGTTGATATAGTATGTATATGTATTTATAGTGCATGATGATATCTAGTTATTATATATTATTGTTCCTACATTATGATAATATTTGTATATATATATGTTGTTTGTGTGTGTGTTATTTGTGTGGTGGTATGGTGTGGTGTGTGTTGTTGTTGTGTGTATGGTTGTGTGTATGTGTTGTGTTGTGTGTTATGTTGTTGTGTTGTGTATGGTGTGTGTATGTGGTGTATGGTGTGTATTGGTGTATGTGTGTATTGTGTTTGTGTGTGTGTATGTGTGTATGGTGTGTGTGTATGGTGTGGTTGTGTGTATGGGTGGGTGGGTGTGTTGGGTGGGTGGTGGGTGGGTGTGGGTGTGTTGTGGTGGTGTGTGGTATGTGTGTGGTGTGTGTGGTATTGGTGGCTGTTGTGTGTTGGTGGTGGGGTGATTGTGTGGTGTGTGGGTAAATGTGTGTTGTGGTTAGTGTGTGTGTGGTGTTGTGTGTTTGTGGGTGGTATGTTTTGTCGTTGGTTTGGTATTGTTGTGTGTGGGTATGTGCGCGTGGTGTGTGTGTGGTATGTTCGCGGTGCCGTGTAAGGGTTGAGGATAGGACGAAGTTAAAAGAAGAAGTGGTGATTTGCTCGCAGTCCCGTTGCTCGTTTTTGTGTGTTAGGGTTACTGTGGTTCTCGTTGCATATTCGCCTGTGTATTTGGTAGTTCGGAGAATGGCCATCGGAAAACTTCCCGCTCGAGCAATCCGGCGCCTGGATTTCTCCTCGCTATGGCCGTAGTGTAGCTTGTACCTTCTCCGTGCCCTTCCTCCGGCGCTGGTGATCCGCTCTTTCTTCTTGGCTCCTGTAGTGTGTCAATGTGTCCGCAGGGTTTTTTCAATTTTTTACCTCTGTTACACTCCCTCCATAAAAAAGAGCCTTTTTTTAAGGATCCTTTGGTTTCGCGATCACAAACCTGCAGTAACAAAAATGGTGTTGAACAAAAACACACAAAATGGTTTTCCAAAAAGCAGCATGCACACGCCCGCCCAAGAACAAATAAATATTCTCGTATAAGACTGCAAAAAAATTAACAAAAAAATCTGCCCGAAATAATAACATAGTACAGTCTCCTGTATACTTCACATTTCCTTACATTCCAAGGAATAGTAAAATATTTTTAAAATTGTGCCGAAACAATCACGCAAACAACGAAGAAGCCGAGAAAGAAGCTCCTAAAAGCGTGAGTTCTTTGCTCGTTAGTCTGTATATGAATTCCACAGACGTAAACGGAAAATCTGCGATGACGCCGATGATTCACTTCCCTCAAACAGTCGCCACTCTGTAACGGTTTTCTTTCCCGCCTGCCTTCAGATGGCCGTGCAGTGAAAGTGCTGCGGTAAACACGAGTATAATTCACAAGGAAGTAGGATGTATCGCAAAACCTTTAAACGTGGTGACCTTGTTTCGTTGAAATTCCTGGACTTATTTTGGAAATAAAATTGAGAGGGAGAGGAATCTGTATCTACCTCAGGAAAAGGACTAAGTTTTTGAATCGAAGCGTTACAAATATTAACCGCACTATCGATCTTTTGCGCATGCGCAATAGGAGTTTCGTATTATTTTTGTACATCTGCGCGTGAGAAGAAGATCGAGAATGCATTGGCCTGAAATTAACAATCAAGTAAGGAATAAATCATTTTACCACTTCAACTGCCGTAACGCGGTATGGCAATGCGTCCAATCTTATAAGGGCACCCGCGGTTCGGTCAGTTGAGTCCCCAATGGGGACACAACGAGCACATGCAAATACTACAACCAGGTTCGATACACATCTCTACTCATTACAGCAATTTACAACTTCCCAGTCAAGTACCACTCTTGATATTAACGTGGTACCAAAACATCGATCCCCTTACGGTGTCAAAAGAGGAATCGGGTGTCATCTCGCTTACGGAAGCCGATGGATTTTAACGTCGATGGCTTGTAATTAAGGTTTTTAAATCATAACAAAATTCTATAATAATTTTCAGATATTCTTAAAACTAATATTCTTTCAATCAAAGTGTCCAAGAAAGTTAAATAAAATCGAGTTTTCGTCAAGAAAGAAACCTCTATCATTTCTGAGTTTTTAAATCAGATAATCCAATCTGTATCAAAAATTTTAATTGTCTTCATTTTGTTTTGTCAGATAACATGTAAGTTAAAAATTAATAATCTTTCAAGTCCAGGAAGGACTTCAATAGCTAAAAATCCAGTTTCAAAACATTGATGTTTAAAAACATCAATGATTTGGAACGATGTTTTATTAATATCAATGTACTAGTTTTGAGCATTGATATTTAGAAACATCGATGTTTCATTTGCGATGCCGCAGCGGACACCGTTTCCCAACGCCCCGGCTTCCGGATTCCCCCGGCCTGAAGCACCCGCACTCGCCACTCGAGGGTTTCCCACGTGACCCGGCGGGGGGGGGGCGAGGTTTCCCCGAAAATCACTCATCCACTGGCGGCTGCGCCGGCGGTTCCTCTGACCCGAAGTGAACGGTTGCTCAAGTGCCTGAAATTCCCTTTTCTTCTTTTTCCTCTACTCCACAAAGCATAGCCTTCTAGTTTATTCCCAAGAAAATCAAAAATTAAAATTCAGTAGCTTCTAAAGCAAAACAAAACTAATTAAATAACCCCGTGTACTTTAACCTCAGTTGGTCAAGGAATGTACAAATCCAAAAGTGTCAGCATATTAAACACTAAAGCCCTCAAAATAGGTCAAACGAGATTTTTTTACTGAAATCTTTCATGTAACCATGAAATATGATGAACAACTCAAGGTGTGGGATAAGTTTCTGAAGTAATAGAAACCTCTTGTATTCGTTCAAGCGAACTTACGTGTAAACTTAAGGAATCGACTGTTCTTTAGGAGAAAATCTCTGCCTTTAGTTATCCCGAAATCGGCTGAACCGACAATGGCGCTGATAGGCGTCACAGGAACCTTAGATTAGATGCAGCGGTTGACATTACAATATATGAGCGAAGAAATCGAATAGGCTACCACATGTAGGTTGTCAGGAATTCTGTAAAAACGTGTTTCTGTCGAAAAAGGTAGAAAATGACTCAGTATAATTCGATGAAAAATGCAAAAACAAATACGTATAAAATAGGTCATTTCATTTTGTTATAACATTGTATGAATTTCTATACTAAACGGCATTTCTTCCTAAGTGAAAAGAAAAAAAATGAACTCCCCTTACGTAATTTTTACTCGCCCTTATTCGCCCCCTACTTTAATTACTCGCCCTTACTCTGGATTCACTTCATCAGGAATCATCTATCTAATATTTCCCTACTTTCGTAAGCATTTTCATACTCTAACGTAGTTGATATTTTTAGATTCTTTCTTCCTCATAGCGGGCGAAGAAGAGCGGGGAGACGGTTTGGGGCGAGGAGGTCAGGACCCATTATTTAGGAAATAGCTGCGTCATGCGCCTGGAATTAATTGGGGGTGGGGGCAAGGAAATGACTTACCACAACAGACAGTCTCTTAACATTCTCATCGAGACACTTTTCGACTTCAACGGTGTGGAAAATGTTGCCACCGTCAGAGCTCGAGTTCTGGAGTTCTCGCTCTTCGAAGCTCCGTTTGCAACTCTCAACTAAATAGACACACTCTTGCGCACACTGTTGGAAGTTAATTAATATAACATTAAAGCGCAGCTGAAAAGTTACCGTTTGGTGGCTCTTTCTAGGAGCAATACTAGTATTATTCATTTATATTACAAGACTAGCATCAAATGAAATATTTCAATTACCCATTAAAACCATAACTAGTCTTAGATTATCCACTATCATAATTTTAATTATAAGTATACTAAATAATCATATATTCCATGTATTCAAAAATGATTCCTTTTATAAATAGAATTATTAATACCACAATAGAAAATAATAACTTAAATCAACTTCGGACACAACTGCAGTGTGCTCGGAAGATTCGAGGTTTCCACTGCCGACCGTGTATGGATTTTACACACTAGCTGGGTGGCCGTGCCGAATTTGGTCGTCGCCTGGAGGAGAATTCTAGTGGTCAGGTGCTCCGCAAATGCTTTGTTTTTTAATATTCGTTTTTCGGAATGTACCACCTTCGCCGCCTCTTTGTTGTTCTGGTGGGCGTCAAGCGCCGCGGCGCCGACAGTATGGGGACGGGGCAGTGATAAAGGGGCGGGCGGTAAAGAAAGAAGGAGGCAAGGGGAAAAAGGAGAGGGCGGGACTGGTGAGAAGGGGCGGGGTGAGTGGGCGCGCGGGAAAAGGAGAGGGCGACTGGTGGAGAGGGCGGGGCTGAGTGGAGGGCGAAAGGCGAGGGGCCTGGTGCAAGGGCGTGCTGGATAGGGAAAGCGAGGGCGGAGTAAGGGCGGTGAGGAAGAGGGCCGTTGATGGGGGTGGGCGGGGTGGAAGACGAGCAGAGACGCAATGGGATTGCCCCCGGGCGGAGGCGAAGTGAGGTGGATAGAAGGGGGTGGTGGCGTGGCATGTGCGGGGGGGGGGCAAGTGGCGGGGGAAAGGGGCCAGGGGGGAGGGAGAGGAGGTGTGGGCGGGGTCAGCTGGGGTCGCGAGCGGTCGCAGGTCGGTTAATCGCGAGCGCTGTCCGTGGCGGTTGCGCAAGCCTTGCGACACGCCGCACTAAGTCATTTGTGAAAGTGGACACGCGGTGAAGCCGTACAAACAATGCCAGCTCAGTACAATAACGGCTCAATAAAATTGCTAGGAGCAAAAGGAAAAGGAGAAGAAAAAGAGCGTGAGGAACGGTCGGGGTAGGCTGCGACGGAGCGGTGCACAACGTATTCGCTGCTGTCGACAACACGCGAATGGGGCGTGGCCCTTGAAGCGTTTATCGGACGCGATAGCTTATTGGGACTTACGAGTTCGCAGCTGAAGCTGCTCCTAAGTACCAGTGTCTTTCACAGTGAATTTTCGACCCTTTGGGTTGACAGTCATACTGTCAAGAACAGCTTCTGATGACTTCAGTACTCTAGGTTATTAACTGCCAATGCGGGAAGAATTTGAAAGAAAACGATGCTACCTCTAGTCGAGGGATGCGACATCGATGTTGATGTTTTGAAAACATCGATGTTTTTTCGGAACGTCTGTATAATAAAGACGATGTTTTGGTGCGATGTTTTGTGAATGAAAAATTCTCATAATGAACATTTCGTAAAAGTTAAAATATGAATTAATTATTTGATGGTACCATTGTCAATTTATGTGTTCGATCAAAACGAACTGTGAACTATCTTCAACGACCGGACTCTCTCCCAAGATGACCTTAACACCCCTATTTACTATTTTTTCCGAAGTTTGTCCTACAAGGAGAGAAGTTTTTAACTTTGATTTCACTCGAATCTTGCTTATAAATTAATAAACTACGTCACTGTCAAATTAAATGTTATTGTGCATGAATTTAATGTTAGACGATAACAGGCCAGCCTAAAAATATACGTTTAAAAAATATCGATGTTTTTTGGTTGATGTATTATTAGTGTCAATGTTTCAATTTTGAATATCAAAGTTTCGATGTAATGATATTTATGTATCGATGTCGCATCACTATTCCTGTCATATGAGATCTACAGTTTCTTTGGATTCTCACAGTTGGCACGAATTGAGGAAAATTCAAATTCAAAATGAAAAGATTTCGATTTTGGATGAAAATCGCTGACATTCAGTGGCGCAAATAAATGGATTTCATCCTTCCCTCCCTCCAGAAGTCAACGATACAGAGTTTTTACTAATTTTCTGTGCTAACGAAAGTCATTGAATGTACCAATTGTGGACGTTATAAATATTAACTAAAAGATAGCAAATTAAAATACATATAATATTGCAGCATAAATGAAATTGTTTATCATAAAACATCAAGGAGTCTTGTAAATCTGCGCCCCTTCCCCCGAGAACAAACCCGGATGCGCCTTGCAAAAATTTCATTTTGTAATTCCTCCTCCGCAGAGGCCAGAGCGCGTCAGAGCCCCGTACGCAGAGCGTCAGATGTTTTCTTCCACGAGGCGGAGACATTCGAGAAGCGCAGTGCGGCGGGGCTGCGCGCGCAGAAAGCGCAGCCGCGTGGGAGCGCCGCGACGCATCTGCTGCGCTTTTTGCTGCGCGGCCACGCCCCCCTCCCCCCAGCGCACCGCGGGGTCACTGCCTCCGCCGCCACGTGCGCGCCGATCGGGAGGTCACGGGGTTCGAGACCAGGCGGCTTCCACTAGGTCGAACCCGTCCGCGTTCTGGAGGCTGCTCCTCGGGAGAGGTGCCTCAGGGCAGCAACTGATGTCACTGCAGTGCCTCTGACCGGGAGGTCTTCGAATTATACTCCTGACGGTGGCAGGCTTATCCATACTACCTACACAGCTAGACCAAAGTCAGTTGCTGACTGAAGGAGAATTCTAGCTTTGTTTTTCCGATGAAGACCAGGGGAATGACGGAGCAGTAACCTACCAAAAGGTCCGCGGAACACGCGCTATCTTCCCTTCCTTTTTTTTTATCTATCTTCACCCCTTACTTATACTTACGCTGTCAGGACTTACACTACAACTCATGTCAGGAGACCGATAGGTAGCTGGGAGCTTGTCCCGACTGGGACGGTGCCCGCTAGTGGGAGATACTTCGTTGGGAAAACTCCGCCAACGGACGGTGTGTGGACGCCCGATCTCGCCATACAACGGGGGAAAATCGTCACCTCCCGAGTACAAAGCATGCATTACTTCGAATAATCGACGATCGTCTACTCCTTAGGATCTATACTTTGACTTTTGAGGTCGCATACCGGATTTTGGAGTCGATATTTATTTTGATCTTCCATACCGATCTTATACCCGTCATTCGATACCTACTACCCTAGAATCCTTTAAATTCGTTTGACCTCCCAATTAGTCGATCTACTCCAAATTTCACTTGACGTTACCATCGTAATCACTAGCTCTCATTTTCAGTTTGCTAAATCAACACCTCCAAGATGGTGAAAAAGGGATAAGTGTGGTCAGAAACATGTTATAAATGTATCAAAACAAAATATTGCCACAGTTATGCAAGTATGATTTCTTAAAAATACTAAAACATTAAATGACAGAGCCAAATGGAGCATCCATTTCATTTTGTCCGTTTTTGAAACAGCTTAGCGTTCGACGAAACTAGCGGTTCATAACGGAACGAAGCTCTACCCCACCTCCTAACCGGTGCCGGCTTCATGTCCTTGACTGCAATTGAACTCACGATCTCGACTCTTCTTTTATTTTAATAAATTTTCAGAGCAGCGGTGCCTCCTCTTCGAGTAGGAACATAAACGTAAGATGGAGAAGAGCATTAAACCTAATTTAAGGTTTTCATTAGCAGCAAATCTCTGCAATTAGTATTAAAGTTATTACTACCAAATTTAGAATGCAACATGGTGGGAAGGTGAAGATAAATTGCATTCGTTAGTTAAACACAATTATTTTTTTAGATAAAAATATGAGTTTTCAACGACACTTATCTATTTATCTTGTATCCGCTTTGTAATATGTATACAAACAAGTTGATAGTGAAAAAATAATTTGGTTGTTATTTTGACTACTGTATGACAACCTATTTGGTTGGTTAGGTTGTTCTCAATAAAATGCTTTCCTGATGGTGAGAATAAAAATGGTTCACAAAATGTTGTGTGAAAACGTGTAACAAGAGGTTATTTTGGTGACTTCGGGGGCGGGAGCTGCGACATTTTAAGTTGGCAGATTTCACTTTTTAGTATACCTCCTTATATATGGAGTAATATATGCAGTACATACTTTCTCTTTACTACATAAGTACGGAGTATGGCGAGAATGCAAAATTAATGTTTCATTACATTATTAGATTTAACTATCGTCAATGTAATGAAAAACCAACATTGTTTCAATTGCTAAGGAATCACGTTCAGTCAAAAAAGCAACGTAGTCAACCACAGAGGTTCATCAGTGTAGGCGCCTTAAAACCTTCGAAAACATAGGTTTTGGTTTTTTGTAGAATTCTTCAAAGATGTAACTTCTTTACCTATGAGCATATAGTGGTAAATTTCATAACACGGTGTTACTTTATATTTTTCTCCTTTTTTGCAGGCAGTTTTTTTTTATGCACAGACGTTCGGCTAGACACAGTCTCATGCACGTGCAAGTAGATTTCATGCACTTGCCGAATATACCGTGGATACAGAGGTGATTAAAATTCAAAGTGGAAGTCGCTTATGTAACTTCGTTACATGGAATTTTTCCACCAATTATTCATTGCCAAAAACTGATCATTATCTATATTTTTACATGTCATATAACATAACATTTTTATTCTCGGATTGCCAGTGCAACTTATTAGTAGGTGTAGTGTATACGTACATTGTCCGCGTGTGATTCAGTGCAAAAGCTATAAACGTCTAAACAACTTTCTGCGAATTCAATAAGAAGCGAAACCAAAACGCCGTCCGTTAACTTGCTTTTCACTCCGGATGAGCTGACTCGGCTGCTGGGAGGCTGCCACTTTCGGCGTCGATATCAATAACCACTTCGTTTCAGGCGCGCGGCCTCCAAAATCGAATAACTGTCAGCCGCAACCGCCTGCCTGCCTCGCGGAGAATAACTCGCCGCCGCCCCCTCCGTCACCGCGTCA
>BOPP01000054.1:808809-836666 GCA_017312745.1 Gryllus bimaculatus | reverse complement strand
CCAACCCCGCCCGCGGTCCCCGCAGTCGCAGAATAGCCTCGTTGCGCGCGGGGCTGTCGGTCGCAGCTCATTTCCGCAGCCGAGAGCGCCGGTGCGGGCGGCCTCAGCCGCCGGCGCTTCAGGCTGCAGGCGAGCGCACCGGCGATTCATCTGGATCCCTTTCAGAGCAGACTTCGGATGGGGGATGCTCGCAATCCCGCCATTGTCCACAAATCATAGTAGAACAAAATGGCGTTGGAAGTTGTTTTGCAACCGGGACGTGAATTTTGAGTTAAACTCAAGGAGACTGAAGATTATTTGCCGCCCAACATTTCTACAATTAATTAGCCTTCCTCGGGGCTCCAGATGACACGTTATGACTCATTACAAACAATAATATTAAATTAGTTCTAAATGGGGAAAGAAGCTCAATAAATTAATTACGAAAAAATGCGTAGAATTCCGAACGGAATTATTATTTTTTGTACATTCATATACAAATTCGTCTACTATTTTAACATTTGTTCACAACAAAGAATCATTTAATTTTATATTAATACACAGACTAATTTATTTTTATTAATGCTTTGCTTAAAGTACATTTCTAACTCATAAGTCACAAATTACAAGAAAAACGTTGGCATTGAAGTAAATGTGTTCTCCAAGAATTCCTATAGCGTACCCGCAGAATTTAATTTCAATCTGACTGAGATAATGGACGTATTTTCTCATAAGTGTACGTATAGGAATTTTACACATAGAAATCGTTAACTGCCTTTTAAATGTACGAACATAAGGGAAACTTCCAAGACTTTTTTACGATTTCTGTGATCTGCGACCTACTTTTTCTTTTCTCCTGACATGACATCATGGCAGGAACCCTGTGGTCTGCGATTAGAACATACTTCTTTTCCCCATATGAACGAAATGCGTGACTTATTCTGAAATAGGAGTACTAGAATTTTAAAACAGTCAGAGAATTTCTTTGAACCCCATGATTCTTCCGTTCTCAACTGCTCTTTGAGTTTCTCGATTTCTCCTCCACACACACAGAAGAATCTTGTGGTCTAGGGTGGAAAATTTTCTCGTCTTCAACTAACGTCATATCTGTAACTAAATAATTGCTTTTCAACACACTGTATGAGTACCATTCAAGTTCAATATCGAAGGGGTCTGCCAAATTATTGAAAAGTGATAATCTTTCATCCTGATATCTATGTAAATAAAAATGGTAAAATGGAGGGGAGACAATGTGGAGGTAGCTAAATATGTTATAGTAAAACGACAATAGTAAGTATTAGGAATATAGGTTATTAAATTCCACTGAAATCACCAACAAATTACACTTAATGAATATCCAATTTATTTTATATTAATACAAACATTAACATAAGAGGTTTATTATGACATTTTATTACAAAAATATATGAAAAATAATTTTACAGATTCATCACACTCGTGAAGAAGAACTGGAACAGGCAAATAATAATGACGGCAACTTTTGCGAGAATTTGACGCAAATTTGAGGGGGTCCTTAAGATGTCGTTACCGCCATCTTGTCTCAATACTTATTTGGAGAAAAATCCTCGGAGACTTCCCGCCATGCTGAGTTCAAACATCAAAGCGCAGCGCCGTTTTATTTTCAAAGGCAGCATTAACACCGCCCGCGCGATCGCTCGATTGTTAATCGTCGTGACTTCACGTAGTTAACGACGCCAGTATCGCGTCGTAGCCTTTCAGTAGAACCATCCCAGTATTCGGCTGGGTAACCTAGACAAACCACGGAAACCCCGGTCAGGATGGCCAGCACAGGGATTCAACTCGTGCCTTCCGAATGCGAAATCAATGCACTAATCCCTGAACCACTTCGCTCAGAGTCCGATTTGAATTTAGTGTCCCCCTCTCCTACCAGCCCGCGAGCTGCATTTAAATCGTAGTGTAAGAGCAGAGAGAAGGCGGTCACCGTTGACCGAGATGAGTTCCGAAATCCCGTTCCCTGGCTGCGCCGACCCGCTGCCGCGGGGACACCATAACACGCAGTCGCACGGAGGGACTTCGTGTCCTTGTCGCGCGCGCGTGTCGTGTCGCGTGGTGGCCGGCTGTGGTTGCGGGCGTGAGTTCGCGCTTTCGGCGCAATGAAGCTGTCAGTCTTTGTCGTCACGGTCCTGCCGAGATAACTGCTCGTCCGGTAGACGCGGCGTGATTGCAGCTGGCCGCGCGACTCGCTACGTTGACGTTCGTGGTGTCGCTGTGATTGATGGGAGAAGCTTGCTAGTTAGTACAGAGACATTGTTATAATAAAGGACTGCTTTGACAGCTACTACTGGGTTGCATGTGTTAAATTACTAGTTATGCGTTCGTTTGCAGTTGGCCCACCTGTAAATGCTTTCGTCGCAACTTCTTGCAAGGCTTTCTTGTTTGGAAAACTACCGATTAGAGCAACCGGTCAATAGAACTCTTTCAGGGCGCGGCTGAATTCGACCTAGCTCTGCAGCTAGTGTCGAAAATCCTGCCACCGTTGGGACTGTAATCCTAGGACCACCCTGATAGAGGCACTCCGTCATTGCGACATGCATATTAGGTTAAGCAAGAGCGGTTAATATATTAACGAACGTTAGTTACAAATCCACCCGATGCTTGTGATAGAATTGACAAACATCCGGTGTCTGTATATTTTTAATATCTACAAAATGAAACCAGTGATTTCCCATATAATTTGAAGTAAGCTAAACAAACCGAGAGGTGACTTGTGTGTGTGTTTGTGTGTTGCAGGCGGCAGCAGGTGGACGGGCAGCTGTACTGCCCCGCGTCGCCGCTGCCCCCCGGCGCCGCACGCGACGCGCCCGCCGCGCAGTCCAGCGACAAGCTCAAGGTACTCTTTCTTCTATGCCCTGGCGCTGCAGGCGGTGCTCACTTCGTCACATGCTCATTTAGTCATTTACTACTTCAGTGGCTGATTTACTCATTCACTTCTTCAGTGGCTGATTTGGTCATTCACTTACTTCTTCAGTGGCTGATTTAGTTACTTAGTTCCTTAGGTGTTGGTTTAGTCATTTACTTCTTCAGTTGCTTCAGCTTCACAGCAGTACGCTCTGAAGAAGGCCACAATACGCTGGCCAAAACGTTTGCCACCATGTCAGTGTCGCGGCTCGTCCCGGATAGCTTAGACAGCACGTATTCCTTTATGTTTAAGAATTTGTTGTTGTTTTTTCTTTCTTCAAGGCTTACTACAGAACCTTTTTGAGACAAGTTGGTATGAAACGTACTAGGATCTTTTGATGAAATAATACTTTCCAAAGGTTTGCGAACTAAAATAGTTCGTTTACTAGACCAGAATCCCATTATCTGCATATCATACTGCATATCATTAAGTTACTTATTATAATATTTAATTATTAATGAAAATATCCATATTCTACGTAAAGTAAGCTTCAAGTTCAACATTTCACAAATGAAACATTTGAGTCCTTCAAATTATTTTCTTTGCTTCTAGTGCGCACGTGAGAATGAGGATTGAATATGTTCATAGGTAAAGGAAAGTTAAGAAGAATATAATGCGAATAAACTTCAGAATGCTCCACCTTTTTTTCTGTTACGTTAAACATGTCATGGAGAGCAGGCCGAGCAACATTACGGTATTCAACCGTGATGTGTTTATATTTAAAAAAAGTATTAACCCTTTTGTTACAAATGGTTCCGTACTGAATGTATTAAAAGGGCTTCATTCGAATGCGTTATTTCATTGTTTCATCGTCACCATTCATGGAATGAATAAAAAACTGCATTGAAAAGATCAAATATCACTATTTGCTTTGTTCTGCTTTAAACATGCATAACGCTTGTTTTGAAATGTCCATTTCTGCTTTCACCGTAACAGAAGTATTAATAATTTTAAACCCGCAGGACGCACGTACGATGAAAACAAATATAATCGCACAACAGTATTAGAATTTTAACCAGGAATGGTAATTATTGAACTCGGGGGGGGGGGTCCTCCACACTTTTGCACTACTTGCATACGTGCATGGTTACGCTAAAACACTCACATGGCCCAAACATCCCGTAAAGGCATCTCGAGAGCCCGAATGCAATTCTATGTTTCTGCGTGTTAATGTTGGCTCACATTCGTATGTGTATGTATACGTGCGGGGTGGCAATCAAATTGGTTGCCAAATATTGAATATTATCTTATAAAGGAGAAACGTAAGTATTACACTTACACACATTCATACTTACATAGGTGCCCAAATTCAAGCTCATATACACCGTCCTCATTCACGTCCTCATATACCGTTCTCATATACCGTCCTCACACAGCGTCCTCACACAGCGTCCTCACACAGCGTCCTCACACAGCGTCCTCATACAGCGTCCTCACACAGCGTCCTCACACAGCGTCCTCATACAGCGCCCTCACACAGCGTCCGTCCTCATACACGCCCACATATACACACTCGTAGGCTGCAACACGTTGCTGAGGTGCCGCCCGCGTGGCCGCATCTGTCCCACGAGGCACCTAGATAGCCATCTCTGCTCCCTCCCCTGAAGGGCGGAGGGCGAAGGGACGGGGCGTGTCCAGCACGCGCCACCGCCACATGGTGCTAGGCACGCGCACGCCTCCCGCACGCCACGCGCTGGCGCCGGTAAGCTCAAACGTTGAGTCGGGGAGTTCAGGCTTTCTTTTTACCTGAAATAGGCTTTACTAAAATATGCATGCGAAAGGGCATTTATTCGACGAAAGTGGGCGTACAAAAGGCAATTATTTCACCTAAAATAGCCACTGAAAATGGCTTTTATTTTTACTAAAATACGTTTGTAAACTGGCATTTACTTTTACTGAAGTAGGTAAGCAAACGGTATTAATTGTTACAAAAATACGCATGCAAAAAGGCATTTATTCGAGCAAAAGTATGGGTGCAAAAATGCAATTATTTTACCTAAATTTTACCTGCTTTTTTTTAAAAAAATACTAAAATAGGCATGCAAAGACATATTTTGACTGAAATAAGCATCCAAAGAAACATTCTAGCTGAAATACGGGTGCAAAGGGCATGTAAACAATAAAAAATTATCTCCATAATCTCTTCGAAGTGTTATTGTGAACTTTCTTTCGAATCTTGAAGTGGCATCAGTGAAATCGAAATTGTATTCCTCCTCCTTCGGCCTTCTGTAATCATTCGTAGAGAGAGCTGTTTTCAAAAGGGATTGGAGGCCATACTCAAAAGTAGGATGGGATTCCTCATGAGCTAGCAAAACATATCGCCACCAATAACAAAAATACTGACTGGTATTAACTTCCTTTTTCATGTAGATTTTTAATACAGCCCCGACTTTTACACAAATATCGTCGGACAGCGGAAAACGCTACTCTGCCAGAATTATTAGACTATTATTAGTTATTAAGAGACTTCTTTCGAACGCTAATCAACCATGTGATAATGCTGCATGGAATTTTATCTCAAATGTGACGGCAGTGTAGGAGGACGCTAACTCTATTACTGTGATGCAAAATCGTATTCCACTATTATTCTCGCACAATAAGCTATTTTCCTTCTTCTAGATTCGTTTTATCATAAGCAATATTTCAGGCACGTTTTATATCCTTTATTAGATTTTTTAAAACTCAAATAAAAAATTGTAATGTTAAAAATTCTATAGACTGGAAAAGTGGGGGAGAGGACATTCAAAGGTTGTCTAGATGGCCATGAAATCTATGGGCCACTCTACTCACTGCCTTAGGCTGTGCTGATGGGCTGATTTTTCTTTCCCATATGACGGTCCCTCATGAAGTAAAAAGACTTCAGCAGTGCTGCAAAGGCGGATTTCTGCCAAGGCACAACCTTGTATGTGGAGCAGTATCCGTCTATGCTCCACATCTCAAGGGTTAGAAAATGTAATGTTTATCTACGTACAACAAATCAACAAAATGGAGCTTGCTGTTTGTTATATTACTTTTGGTAACTTCGTTTAGCGTATGACATGCCGGATGTACATAATTGATATAGTATAGCCTACTTCACATAAGGAAATATGTCAAACAATTTAGACAAAAAGTAACGAAAATGGGGCCTAGAATCCGCCAGATAGGATTTCTAAGTATTTTATACGGAGGCATTCACGCTGACAAGACGAATGTAAGGACACATCACAAAAGAATATTAGTCGAATCAAACGATAGGTGGTAATAAAGAAAATCAGATACATCATCACCAAGAACTAGTCGCCTATTTGCACCGCGTAGACAGATTTGTTTTTTTAAAAATATTTTTAATACGCTGCACCATCGATAAGAAGCCTTTGGTACTACAAGTTTTCCACTAGTCTTCCAATAATATTCTGGTGAGTAACTTAGTTCACTTACAGCGACCGTCACATACCAAATCCGCAAAGTGAATTCTATTAGAAACGAGCTCTCTGCGACATTTTTACGAGGGGGATATCCCTTAATTTCAACGTTGCTGCGTTGGATTGTGTGCGGGGCTCATTCCGAAATTGGGGGCTCGAGCCTCTCATCAGCTTTCCGGGCACGCCGCCCGGCCCCCGTAAGAGCCCGGGCGTGCGGTTCGAGGGCGGGGAGCGGTGCAGTGGGCGAGGGCGAAGGGCGATGGGGGAGGGCAGGGATGAGGACGGGGATGGGGGAGGAATGCGTCGTGGGTGCCGATGTTTTCGAAACATCAATATTTTTATGTAAACATCGATGCATTTAACATCGATTTATTAAATCCAGTATTTCTTAACATCGATTTTTTGAGTTCGATGTGTTTACTTGATATTTTATTTTTTAATAAAAATATAATAATAATAATAATAATAATAATAATAATAAATAATAATTTTTACATATACA
The DNA here is from genome assembly GCA_017312745.1 of Gryllus bimaculatus. Classification (NCBI taxonomy): domain Eukaryota; kingdom Metazoa; phylum Arthropoda; class Insecta; order Orthoptera; family Gryllidae; genus Gryllus; species Gryllus bimaculatus. The sequence continues at coordinate 829,840 of BOPP01000054.1, read as the reverse complement.
TAATTGAACATTCTTCACACTGTCACCGAGAGTGAAAAATATGTTGATCGACTTTTTGTTAGTAAATGTAGTGTTTAATTTTATGTTATGTAATAAAATAATAAATGTTCGTAAATTGTTCTGCATTTCTTGACTTCGTTTTATAATCTAAATCTCAATTATAAATTAATAAAATCGATCATCATGACATGCACTTCCCCGCCTATGCATATCATCACTGATGTCAGAGGTTGCTAAAATACTTTTACAGACATGTATGTTTAAAACATTGATGCTTTTGGACCGATATTTTCAACATCGATTTTTGAAATTTCAGCATCGATGTTTCGAAACGTCAAGTTTTGTTGTTGATGTCGTATCTCGAGGATGGATATGGGACGAGTGCGGGGCGGGGATGAGGACGGTAGAGAATAAGGATGGGGCCGGGTTGAGGACAGGGCAAGGTTGAGGTGGTGAGAGGACGGGAGACGGGAATATAAATGGGGCTTGTTCGAGGCTGGAGCATGTTTGAGGACGGGACGGGATAACGGGGCAGATGTGAGGATGGGGCGATGGTGACTGCAGGGACAAGGTCTGACACGGGGGTGAGGTCAGGGCGGGAGGATGATGTGGGTGGAAATGAGGACAGGATCAAGGTTTGCGCTCGGGGATGATGGGACTCGGTCTGGGATGAGGACGGGGCGGCTATAAAGTTGGAAGTGGTGGACGAGGAGGTGGGAGGAGGCGAGAGCGGGGTGAGAACGGCGGCGGGGATGTAGTCGGAAGTGCTGGCGAGGACGGGACGGGGGTGAGGATGGGAGCGTAGGCCAGAGCGGCGGTGAGGACGGGGCGGCGGTGAGGACGGACCGGGGCGTAGGCGCGAGCGGGGGCGAGAGTGGTGGCGAGGACGGGGTAGAAGTGAGGACTGAGGAGGAGGAGGCGAGAGAAGTTGTGAGGACGCGGGGGTGGAGGTGAGGACGGGGCGGCGGGGTGAGCAGCGGTGAGCACGGGCCGGGGCGTAGGCGCGTGCGTGGGCGAGAGCGCGTGGGGAGTCCATTTGGGCGCGGCGCGTCGTCCAGGGCAGCAGGCGCGCGGGCGGAGGGCTGAGGGCGAAGGCGCGCCCAGACAGCAGAGCATCGGGGCCGCGAGGTGCCCTGCGCGCGCGGCAGATGGCGCGGGGGCGGCGCATTTGAAATGCAGATCGCGGGCGCCGGGAAATATTGAATAACCTCGGACACGCCCCCCTCCCCCTCCCCCGGGCAATTCGGCTCACGCGACGCCGGTTGTGTAACGCGACCGCCCACCGTCAGCCAATTGGTTTGAGCGGAACAGAATCTAAGTTGTTCTGTTTTTCACGGTCAGTTTTTTCAGCATTTTCGGCGGGACGGAAAATGGGATGTAATTTGTACAAAAACATGACGCATGCTTAATTATTTGGTGCAGATTTCATCCAGTTAGGCTACTGCGCTCCGGCCGTATTTTTTATTTTATTTTATTTTTACATTTCTTTGGTTTGCTATGCGTGTTGTGCAATTTCTTGCTTTTGTACAGTTTCGAGGGCGTTCTAATGTATTGACTTGTAATGTGAAGTGATTGTGTAGTGAGAAATAAAACATGAACTGTGTTCTAACGGTCTTGTTCCGTGCTTAGTTCTAATATAACCTAACTCAATTTGTTACCATGGATTCCGTGTTCAACTGTTTGATCTTCGGCGCTTTTTCGAGAGGAAATAGCGACTGCTCGCACAAAACGAAATGGCTCGCGCTGGAAAGCGCTCGTCCTCCTCCGTGCAGTTTTGCGCGTAGAAATGAACGGCCATTTCCATCCCTTTTCTGCACGGAAACGCGATGAATAAATCACCGCATAAAACGGGCCTATTAGTGAATATTGTCAGATTCAAATACGATTCCGTACCTTGTAATTTGAAAAGATTCTCCGAAGTCTCGCAACTCGTTTCCTTAAATTCGATAAATCGCCACAAAAATGAAGTTAAAGTCGATAAAGAAAAATCTATTTAAATCTTACCCCTACATGTAGACGAAAAGTTTTTAATTTATAATATTATTACAGTGCTAGTATTATCGTTACATATAATTTATAGTGGTAAATTATTAATTTTTATGAAATGTGCCATAAAAAGGCTTTAGTTGTTTTAAACTTTTCACTATTATTCTTTAATTTCTTATTATTTCCCTAGTCCTATTTATTTAATATGGATTTGATAAAATAAAATGATACGAAAAGTGAGTGCCAAGAAGCCGCCCTCTGACATCTGCGTGAACTGCCATGTGGGCCGGGCAGCGCATCGCTCGTGTGTGCAGGGGGCCTTGTGCCCCCTGCGATGCGAAGGGAGAGATTACGAAGGGGAGGAGGGGGCCGTGAAATATTGAACACTCCGACTCGCGGGCAGCGAGCGCGACAATTGGGGCTGCAGCTCCCGATGCTACATCGCTGATGGCTGGGTGCATTTGGGCGAGTCGGGCTGAACCGCTACTGTCGAAAGTGGATTTAGCAGGTTTTTTTTTTTTGTTCAAAAAACGGGCGACGTTATGCAGAGAGGGGAGAGAGAAAAAAAGAGAGAGAAAGAGGGGAGAGAGAGGCAGAGAGGAAGAGGGCGGAGAGAGGCAGAGAGGAAGAGTGGGGATAAAGAAAAATATTAAACTAATATATTTCAGCTGTACATGTAAACGTATAAGACAAGAAACTGACGTATGAACGTAGAGCCAAAAGGTACTGAACTGAAGCTAGAAATGTGAAATTTGAATTACATACATTACGATGTTATCAACATTTCTTTCATATCTCTTTTTTACGATTGGATACATTAATTGTACAAATTATTTTGATTGATGTCATTTCCCCCAAATTTCCTCTTGATTCCAGTCTTTGAGATGATGGCAGTCTTCTGTACTGGCTTCCATACGTTTTCAGGAAGATCTAATTCCCTGAGACTGACGTAAAATCTGTGGGATGGCACCAGTACTCGATGTGAAAATGAGACCTATTCTCACTTGGTCTACATTCCAGGATTTGATAGATTCTGCGAGGTCTCCTTACTTAGACTTGTTTTCCTTGTATTTAACCTGTAGGTTTGAAATGTACGCAATTGATACATCAATAACATCGCCTTACCTGCTTTCATTATAGATCATAACAACATTACGTCTATTACTGATGATCGTTCTATCTGTGAGAGTCGTACGAAAGATAAGAACGATTTTTAGAACACACTCTGGGTTTTTCGTATAGTACAGATTACGCACGTTAAGAATAGTACCAGTTAGAACTACGAGCATTACTATTATTATTATTATTATTATTATTATTATTATTATTATTATTACTGATTATGAACTTTGAAAAATCTAAATGAAAACTACTTCATTCCGTTTCATTCCAAGCAATGTATTTTTTTGATTCAATTTTTTTTTCTTTTTCGATCTCACTATTTGAATAGTTATTGACTGGGCTTGATGCTTTGATTGTTTTCGAGAAAACTAGCTTGGTTCACCGAAAGAGTTGCGTTCAAATCACCATTTCCCTGAGAGATATTTTTGAGCGTGCATGTGTGTGTGTTGCAGAACGCGACCCAGGACCTGTTCGAGCTGCTGGAGCGCGCGCAAAGCAGCCGCCTGGACGACCAGCGCTGCGTTCTGCCGCCCTACTTCTCCCAGGTGAGTCCCTCTGCTTGATTCATTCATCCCGGGCGCGTCTACTACTAAGGTCATTAGCACGGTAAGTGCAACGCATGTTTTTGCCTCGTGAGGGGGCAGTGATCTTCCCCTGCTGGACGGTGAGATCCACCATCACACCAGCATAGGTGGCTCGGAGCACCAACTGATGTAGCGTAACAAACGAGCCACGGACCGCGCGCGATCTTTCCTTCCTCTTCCTTGGCCTATCGTCATACCTTTATTACATACACTCACTTAACATGCACTACCCTACCATATGCCGGGAGACCGGTCGGGAGTTTAGAGCTTCTCCCGGCTGGGGAGGTACCCCGCTCGTGGGAGATACCTATCTAGGAAAACCCTGGCGTCGGATTTCGCCATCCGGCAGAGGAAGGTCACCACCATCTCCCGCGATAAAAGCATGCACTACATTTACGGGAATAATGACTTCCTCAGTTGAGGCGCCCGGAAACACTAATCGATCGAATCAATCTACTGTGTCACGGCAAGCGCTGAGCCACTAATTGGCTCAGCACACAGTAAACACAACTGTGTTTGAGTTACCGCATCCCCCCCCCCGACCTTCACGACCCGTAAAATATAAATATCCCCACGTGCGCGACCTGAGGCTCCAAGGGGCTTCCGACTCGCTCGAGGGCGTAGCCGCCTTTGCCTACGAATCTCTTATCTCGGAGCTCGTGGAGCCAGCTCGAGGGCTCGATAGCACGCACACGATGACTAAGGGGGCGGATGAAGGCGTTTTATCAGACAGAAAACTCTCCCAGCTGTGCCAGACCGTCTGCGTTTGGCAACACCGCACCATGTGCTGAGAGCTGTCGGTACCAAAGGATGATCTTCTCCAGTGTGGTGTAAAGGCGGCTCCACACATTCGGCATCCAGCGAGTAGCGAGCGACCGCAGGCTGAATCCCGAGTGGCGTGGATGAATTACTTGGTATTTCCAGAGCGACAAACATTCGGTACTACATGCGGACGAGCGTCGAACATTCGGCTCCACGCATTCGGTATACGGCGAGTAGCAAGCGAGTGCTAGCCGAATCTCGAGAGGTGTGGACGAGTTGCTTGGCATTTGCCGAGCGACAAACATTCGGTACTCGTCGTACCCTGTGCGTGTCGCTCTTTAGGACACGTGAAAGGAAGCGAACATTTGTCCAGCACATCAATTTTTGGGATTGGGCGCGCACACGCTCGCTTAAGGTAGCTGTCTACCTGAAAGAAAAGGATCGAGAATTTTGTCTATTTTTGATTTCTTTGATTTTGTATGCCCTTAAAGTTCAAAAAAATTTTAAAAAAACTCTTTGTTTATAGATAATTGACCAAAATATACATTTTGGCTTTAGAGATCTTAACTCTACAACAAATTGATATATTTTGATAATTATTTTTACAATTAGTCACAATTGTGCATTCTATTGAATGAAATAGAATGGTGAAGGTACTGTGAAAACTAAAGAGTTGATTATTTGAGAAAAAATGATTATTAATTTACTTTGGACATTTCGGCATTCGGCAAGTAGCGAGCGACCGGTCTTCCAAAGGACCAGGAGCGCGCCGAACCTTCAGCTCTTGGACACACAAAAGGAGGCTGAACTCCGTCGGGGATTTTGGCTCCTCAAGATAGGACGAAGCATTTTACAGGACTCTTTTGAACTTTATGAATTAATACCGACGCGTGTGGCAGAGAGTTGCTGTTTAACCGGCGTATGGATTTTGCTGCCTTTGAAGCTATGGAAATTAACCATTCCGAGTTTTCATTTACGTGATCATTTCCATCGTCCGGATTTTATTTCTTCAGAATACTACAAGGATTTTGAGAAGTTACACGGGATATATTTTGTTTATATTGGAGAAGTAAACAATAACTGTTCAATTACTTTTAAATGCTGTATTGAGGATATGGAAAGATGAACATATAAGGCACTTCATTTTTAAAGAGTGTAGATACTGTTACAATCCATACCCAATAATTTCGTATTTTGAATTATTTGCATCGACATTTATATTTGATTGTTAAAATTTATTTAAAATTGAATGAGATCAATGATGACGACATGTAATTAATGCTCGGAACATCATAGGTAAATAAAAAAATTCTAAGCTTAATTTATTTCGGAACACATAAAAGCGTTCTCGCTTTATTTCGAATGAAATTCCGGAAGGAATAATTAATTTGTGGGAAAAAACGGATGTGATTAACATACAGTCATGATGCACAATATACATATCATTGTCTTTTTTGTGAATTTTTCCGCATTAGTGCCACTTCAATAATAATGCAGATTCTGTTTTTCTCTTTTTGTAATTCACGTTTTCACTGTTTTAGTACAAATTGAAAAGCAGTAGAAAGGTCGTATTTTTGATTCTGAAGCCTTTTAAACATGAAAAATAGATATTCTTTTGCATTAATTACCTTTTCATATCGTGCATTTTGTATGAAGCACATCGTGGTTTCATATTTCGATGATATTTTTAAAAACGGTATGTTTTCTCTTTAAAGAACATGGAAAAACAATATGCTGAATAAAGCGGTGTTGCGTTTATAAATGTTTGTTGAACGAAGCTTCGTAATTAAATACATTTTTGGTTTTATACTTCGTGGGAAAAAGTCCGCCGTTGTGCATCGTGAATGTGGGACGTTTGTTGGTATTGTGAAAGCACATTTAAAACACCATTCTCTGTTGCGTTGCATGTAATGTGCATCTTGTGATAGAACAACATTCGTACTTATGATGATGCATCTTAACTCGATTAAGAAGTTGGTAGGCCTGTGTGCCGTAAGGGGAGATGGCTTTCGTCTGTATATCCTCCTTGTTCCAAGCATGTAATTGTTTCTTTGGCATCTAAAATACGCTCTTAATTCTGTTTGTGTAACTTCAGGGAGTTTAAATTGTCATGAAAATAACGTTTTCTCTTCTATTATTTTTTTTAAACCAGATATATTTGTTTGAAATGAAGTCGTGAGGGTGAAATATAAAAAGAAACTAGAATTGTTATGTAAATGGCTATGAATCCTTTCCCCTACAAATTACGTTCTAAGGAGAAAGATATCTCCATTCCAAAATTTTTATCTGCTATATTTTCCACCTAGAACGCGTTCGAAATTCTCCGCTGTTTCGAAAATTTCGCTTTTATGTGAGGAATAGACATTTTAGGCTCTAATAAAAAGAAGGGTTAAAGAAAAGATTGGAGAAAAGACAAGTCCCGACAGTCAAATTCAATCGCTGTCTGGAGGAGAATTCTGGCGGCCGACTGCTCTGATTGGTAGTTTTCCGATCTGCACCAGGCGAATGCCGGAGCAGTACCCTAACAAACGGGCCACGGGCCGCGCGCGATCTTTCCCACCTCTACCTTGTCCTATCCTCACTCCTTACTTACACTTACAAGCACTAAAATACTGTCGGGAGACCAGTCGGGAGCTTAGAGATTGCCTCGGCTGTGGCGGTGGGATATACCTGGTTGAGAAAACCTCACTAGCCGACGTGTTTGTTGGCCTTGGATCTCGCCATTCAGCGCAGGAAGATCACCGTCACCGTAAGAGGGCATACGCACGCACTACACTTACGGGACTAATTATCTCGTGCATTAAGAGCTGCTTTTCTGCTTAAACACGTAAGTAACCTTACATTTCCCTAATTACAACTGGGAATCGAACCCGCAGTTAGAGCTCTGCATGCTGGAATGTGTAACAGGCCGATTGTTCCCGCAAGCCGGCTACTAGAAACGAGCGGATTTTAACCGCTTGTCCTCTACGTACTCTGGAACCGGGGGATCTCAGAATTTCGATAACCCAGGCTTCCTCGGTGCCTCTTAGAGGCAGAGGAATATCCTTTGTTGAATGTCTCACCGTGCGAACGCCCTACTTCAATACTCAGCGGCGCGAAACAATCGCATTTGAAGCGAACGCTTAGAAGAAAAACGGACCTTTATCCGCAGAGTTTGCTTAAGGCGCGATTATCCTCGACTCCTCTTCTCTTTGCTTTAAAGCGGAGCGCGCTGTCTGGGCAGCAGCGCAGAGGGCTGCTTATAAAGAGATGTTGTTTTTTCTTAGATTCCTCAATTATCGAGACGTTCAATTTTTAAATTTACGGTTCTGATGATACATCGTGCAGTACCATAAGAAAGAGTATGAGTACACAAATATTTACCGTTATGACGATGACTCGTAATTTTGAGTAATTGTAATTTTATGTAAAAAAAATATTTTATTGTTAGCTGCAGGATAACACATAACTGTATCAACTTCACACCAGATGCGTCATTAAATTTTCATTTCATATCAAGTGAATTATCAATTCATTAAATTTATTTGTGCATTTAAGTAAATTATTAAAATGTCTGTTCTGTTTAAAAAAATGTAGAGTTACATTGTTCAGGTAAATACATAATAAACTTTAAGCCATATATACTGTACATTAAACAACAATCGATTAAAAAGCGTTCAAGTTAGTTTCTAGTTAACAATATATTTCGTTTTAAATTTTGGTTCACGGCAAAACGTATACTTTCCTTTCTGTTTTGAAACGATTCTGTAGAGTTTTCCAATGTTCTAGTTAATTAATTTGTTCAAACAAATTAGTCTGTTGGCTTGCAACCCATCCATCCTTTACTTCGGTAACGACGTCCTTTGTTATGGCGAAGCAGGCTTATTCTGATGGGATTTTATAAACAAAAAGTTATTTATTTATTTTTAGTCACAAATCGTTATAGTACAAGTAATTGCAGTTAATTTAAATTACGGGAAGCAAACCTAGTGTAAATAGAACACACTCTTCCAGTCACTTCCCGAAATCTGAATCCAACGTATCAAGTTGTAAGAAATTACGAACTTTTGAAAACCAAAAGCAAAAGGGGTTCATTCTGTTATGCTTCATACGCATCACCGATATAAGAGTATTTAATGAAATATTCTACTCACAGTTTGGATTCACTAATCACGGCATGTGTGAAAGCCAAAAAGTAGCTAAGACATCGAGACTTCCAACTAGCAGATTCGATGGTGTTGATGAAACCATCAAAATCAGTTCCTCTAGTTAAAAATAAAAAAAATATATAAAACGCAAAATAATAAGACGGCAATATCAGTTGTACTATTTCTCTACCAGCGGCGAGAGCGGTTAAAACCATTTGTATGCTTTTCCTCCCCACATGGCAGGGGGTCTCTTAAAAGCATTCCTTGCCTGTGTACGATAATCAATCATGTGCTCATTCTCGAAAGATAGCGATCGCTGTACGGCGACCGACGTGACGATCGCAAAACAAAAAGTCGCGGACACGCGCGACCGCGAGCGGCCCATAAGGAACCCGGCGGAAGTCTTGCGCAATGCGAACCCCGCGCGGCGTGTTGGCGTCTGGCTGATTGACTCGCGGGGCAGCCGCAGTCTGCGCGAGAATGCGGGTGGCGCGCGGGGCGGACCACACGCTCACGTGCAATGCACCCGGTCGTCGGTCTGTCGCCTAGGAAAACGAGGGCACGAATGAGCTTCCAAAAGTCACTGTTTAAGACCGGAACAGTGTAGGAGGTGCGGCATCGACAACCGTAGTTGACTCAAAATATCGATTTTCAAAACACATCGATCTAAAAAATGGATGTTTCTAAATCTACTTTCGTAACCACTAACATCAGTGTTCACAAGCACGATGATCGTGTTTATTAACTTATGATTGAGTTTTAGCTGATAAAACAAAGTCAAAAAATTGTCAGAGTATTTATTAAAGTGTTCATTGTTTTGTGAACTAATACAAACCTAATTCAGTTCATTTATCAGAAAAAAAATGGCTAATTTTTCACTGTTCTTGTGAGGAATGTTCAAATCGTAGATATCTGAACGTTGTATTTTTTCAATCAAAAGTAAGAAAAAAGGTAAATAATCGATGTAACATAAACATCGGCATCAGTTAATCGATATTACGTACATTGATGCTGATACAAAAATATTGATGTTTCGGAAACCGACATCGATGTCGTATCCTTAGGGCAGAGACGGCTGTTCAGTTAGTGATGCAGAACCCTTATCGTTAATCATAAAAACAATTCTTGATTAGTAAATACAAAATAACCAAAAACAATAGAAAATAAGATAATATTAATAAACAATAACAGATGAAATCAGTTTCAAGATATTGAGTGATGACATTGCACACGACAGAGTATGGTCAGTAATGTCATGGGGCCAAACCTGAAGTTGTATAGCAGCCCCTGATGATGGAAAAATCCTTTTTGAAACGAACTATCATATGTAGTTGTATTTCCCAAATGCACGTATCGCATAAAATACACAACCGTTTCCACAGAGCTACTACAGAGGGATTAATCTATTGTATTTTTATGCAGACATCTGGTGAAGGAATCACTAATGATTCCTTAACATGTTGGGTATGAAAAATATTTTTTTATGAATAAAAGATATATAACATGACATAATGGTTGTTCCTTTTACATAAAATGTGACTGTGTAAAAAACGAAATGTATGACTCATTGCAGTACAGAATGTGACCGTAGAAGTTCAACTCTGTCTTGCGTCGTACAGGGGAATCGAATCTTGTTGGAAAGGACCTAACGCATTGCAATTCCTGCTGTCCTCTTTTAGCCAGATCAGGCAATACTATGCAAATGCAGAGAAGCTCCCGACAGGTCTGTTTGGTGAAGACCAGTTCAAGGTGGATAAGTTTCATTTAGGCCAGTCCGGTCCAATTAGTTTAACGTTTCATTTGATTCTCGTTTAGCAGTTTATTACCATTCAGTCGAGTCCAATTTAAATCACCTTCCTTCAAGAACAATTTAAATTGTTTAACATTTACAAGGTTTTAAACTTGCCAACTTTTAAAATATGAGGACCTGCATGCTTAGTGGTTAAATACACGAACGAGCTGTAAATTCACCTACTGAATCCTCAGCAAAACACATTCTAAACCTAGTAAGACGTCATCACAGAAAATGTGGAAAATAATTAGTTTTTGATGCTCCTAAAAGTAGAAGAGCTACTTTAATATTAATTTCTTCTCAAAAATTGGCATTACTTGAATTCAGGATCAGCTTATATTAGCCATGTTAATATCTAGCCCCTGTTGGGTTTTAATGTTTATACGTTCAGATCAGTTACGCAAAGTTTAACTGAATATAATGATTTGGAAAACATTACGAATGTACCAGTCAAATTCATTGTCGTTAACTGCGGTTCAGTTCGGTCATGTAATCCTAGTCCACTCCCATTCAAATCAATCCAGTAGTGTTGAGAACTATTCAATCCAGATAAAACGAAAATCAGTTAGGTTCTGTTCACTAAATTCGGTTCAATTCCAACTAGTCAAAGTTGAATTAAAAGTTCCGTTAAATATTCAATTCAATTCATTTCATTTCGAAGTTAATTCAGTTGAGGTTTGGATTCGGTTCAATTGAGGTCAAAACGAAATTCGTTGAAGTAAATTCCTAGTATACCTACAAAAGTTTTTGGCATACTTCAGATTCGTAATCAGCAGCCCCAAAACATAAAGAAACAAAAAAAAATCAAAACGACACCGCATTTATTTTAGTATATACGTAATGCCTACACAAACTTCCAGTTGCGGATTTGCTTTGAAGTTGATACGCGTGAACTATCAATAGGGCGGCCTCTGGAACTAGAATCCCAAAAAAGGAAAACAGAGTCGGCGTGAAACATGAAAATAACCGCCCAACGATCTGGCGTCTGCTTCTTTCAAGTTGCCGTCCTCGTTTTATTATTTTATTGAATGTGTTCTGTCGTGGAAGTGAAGAGGATCGTTGGAATGGGATAGGCGAAATGGGCAAAACCCTCAAAATGTCGCTTATACATTTCATTTCAGAAATGTTTATTTTCTACGTAACGTTTACAAAAAATCAAACGGTACTTTTTGAAGGTTCTTGGCATACCCATCTGCTGGCGCGTGCATACTAGCGTGAAGCCAGAAATATTTTCGAGTGACACAATCACGTTCCAGGGTCAGTGATGTTCAGTGGTTGACCAGTCTGCAAAGGCGTGCATTAGATCGCGTAGATGGTATGTGTAGTTAAAGATACTATGTAGACGCTGTCACGAACTTTCTTTTGCCCAAATTCTACAATGTTGCAGTATTAATTCCGGAAACTGCGACTTTCACATGCAAACCTCTTTATAACCAACCCCCGGATTGAAAGTGAGATCTCTTCGAGTCTCTTTATAGCCTGCACAAGCAACCAAACGAGAACGTAGTGTCAGTAACGTGAACAATCTCAAGTTGTTTTCTTTTGTCCGTTCAGGTTGCAAATCGACAAATTTTATTAGTCGACGTCTGAATTGATACTGTGCTTAATATAAATAAATTATGGGAAAAATAAAATAAAATATAATCTAACTTTCGGGACCGATGTTGTAGCACCCAGGTACCTAGAGAAGACCGAGTGCCGATTTGAAACCTTGACAAGCAATTCCTTGAGAAGGCCAATCTTTAAATGGGGATCCTAACTTCCTTCGACGTTTCTACCTGGGAGGGAAGTGAATGACTAAAACGTGGATCGAGAGCGTGTTTTAAACCCTTAGCCCTTTAATAATGTTCAAGTTTCAATAATATTTATAATTTTATTGACGTGCGCTGTTTTGTTTCAATCGTTTTTTGATCTTGGCGGAATTGTTTTAGTTAGCACTCATCTTTATAAATAAGTAATTACTATATCATTATTGGTAAAAAATAAGCTATAAGACCTCCTTCTCTGGTTGACGTTTTCTAACATATTTTTTCATTAGTACAATGACACTAAACGGATGGAACGGAACACAAGTTACCATACTTCACCTTTCGAAACGAAGGGGGGGGGGACTTCTACCGAAGATTGAATCCCAAGCAACATACCCCACTAGATAATCAAAGTAAAGAAACTCATGCACGATGGAACAGCTATGAATAAATACTTGGAAATACCCTGGTATTATTAATTGCAACTCCGAATTGGACAAGTAATAATTTTACTTCTTTATCAAAACGTATCGAAAGTCGTGGTATATTACTTAACATAAGGAAAAATGTTCGTTTTGTATTTAAAGTAGTTTTTCAATCAACATTTTCCCGTCAACTATATTTTGTAATTTACTGAATTAGTAAAGAAGGAAAGCACTACTTTCCTCTGTGATATTTCCTCCATGATTTTCCTATCATGTCGCCCAAAAAGTGAAATTACATCAATTTCTCTACAAGATTCCATAGAAATCTTAAAGGAGGAATATTGCGCCTGCCCTCTAAGCGCAATATCTTAAACTGCAACAAAAATTGCGAAACTAATAATTGTACCAATTACTAAAAGGATCCTGCAAGTAATAATGCTAAGAATTAAGCAGGCAATCGCATTAAGCAAGCAAGTTTGTAACCAGACGATTTCAGTTAGGTTGTACGTGATTACCTTGACCAAGTTTCTCTTCTTTCTATACTGTTTAATAAAGCGCGATTTACGAGGCTAATTTTTGATGTAATGTTCAAAGAATCACATAAAAAACAAGAAAGAACCTCTTTGTTCTTTGATCACACAAGAATCCTCATTACTCATTCACATGTTGATTCTTAGGAGCTCAGTTAGCCAGAACTCGGCACAAATGTCTTGCAGCTGTTCCAGGGGTTATATTTTAGAGCTAATGGATTGACTCGATTACTCATAATAGTCGTCTCACTTTGTGTGTTGCAAGTGGTTAGAGATTCATGCTCCATTCTTCGAATTTGTGGTTTGGACTGAAAGGAGGCATTTTATTTTCTCAGCGAAATGATCGACACACGCCTTTGTTTATTCACGGAAATATAAATAACTCTGAAGCAATGAATTTATCTTGGGTTAATTTTCTTCGGTATTAATCGTGATTAACACGAGTTACATCATTGAACTGTTCACATTGTTCACCTACAAATATTTGATAAAGAAATAAACATTTTTTCCAAGTGCTAGTTGAAAAAATATTTTTAAAATATATTGTCCTCTGGTAACCGAAAGTGTAATGTCTTGTTTACACAATCTTTCTTTCAGTGAACTCCAGATTTTTTCCAATTGTTAACTTCTCACACTTCCCACTTGAATGCAAATTATAGAAAACATATTCAGAAACACAATTAGGCATTGAAAGTCCACTGAATGTGTTTTCCTTCTGTGGGATTCTTATCAAGCAAATGTCACTGCATCCATTTAATCCCTGTTTCCTGTCAATAGTTTGCTCATCGCTGCTTGTTTAAGCTGGCGTGACATAGGCTGTGGTAGCATTTTCCATGAATTTCTAAAATCATATTAAATTTCTTATGACAAAAACTTTTTGGATATACGCAGTTTCCTCGATATTTTGCAAAAATATATTATCCTTTTATACGTCACCAAAGGCCCGTTGGAATGCGAATCAAATTTCGTGAAAACTGACAAAAAAGAAAAATAATCAAAAAAACGGTGATTTACATTCGGAGAGCTAATGATTCTTTAAACTTGGATTTTACTATAAATGGTAAAACGCGGTTCTGAGATTTAAACAACCACCGGTCATAAGATCAGGATGACACTTGAATCCTAAGAATTTATTTATTGCGGTTATTTTAATCCGTTTTTCTCATTTCAACGACATTAAAAATGATTTACAAATGAAGTTGTGTACAAACACTCGAGTTAGCAAGAAAGGGTTGGCGAACCTGCTGCAACCGGCCAACAAGGAACTTTGATGGCTCCCTGAAGAAGTACATCTCATTTCCTTCTTGAAGGGAATGGAATGAAACATTTATGCAGAATGAATGAAATTTGTAATTAAATGTATGAAATTACAAATGCATTGAACTGATGCGAAGAATTGGTACGAAAACTACCACTAGTATATTTCAATGTACAATTTTTGTTCCTTACTTTATAAATACATTGATTATTACCCGTTTTTATGGTCACCTTTAGAAACAAACAAAAAAAATCAAGAATTTGTGGAAGACGGAAGGCATTTTTATTACGTTTTAAACTTTCATCCAGCGAAAATGTTTAAAACATACGTAATCTTCTCAAGAGCGGAGGCCGCGTGCTAAATAAACAATAGGTGTCATTTGGGGCCCCAGCCCTCGCCCGCGCGCCCTATGCTAATGAGCGTGGGTGGCGAAGCTGCGCCTTTACTGCGGCGAGCACCGGGCGGGCTGTGAATTATGCAGCCGGGCGCTCCTGGGGCGAGCGCCTGGGGAGGCGCCGCGGCCCTAGCGAAGCGCTCTGCGGGCAGGGGACCCGGCGCCGGCCGCCCCCTGCGTACGTCAGCCCCTGCGTCCGGTCGTAACTCCGTCGTTCGACCCTCCGTCCGTTTGTTCCTTCGTTCGTTCTTCCGTCCGTTCCTTCGTCCGAACCTTCGTTCGAACCTTCGTTCGAACCTTCGTTCGAACCTTCGTTCGAACCTTCGTTCGAACCTTCGTTCGTTCCTTCGTTCGTTCCTCCGTTCGTTCCTCCGTTCGTTCCTCCGTTCGTTCCTCCGTTCGTTCCTCCGTTCGTTCCTCCGTTCGTTTCTTCCTCTATCCATTCATTTGTTTCTCCATCCATTCGTTCGTTTTTTCATTCCTTCGCTGGTTTGTTCGCTCCTCCGTTCGTTCCTTCCTCTGTCAGTTTGTTCGTTCCTGCCTTCCTCTCTCCCGTTCGCCAGCTTGTGGATTCGTTCATTCTTTCGTTTGTTCACTTTTATTAATTCGTACATTCATTCTTTCGTGCAGTCGTTCCTTCGTTTGTTTATTTGTTTTATTTGCTTTTGTTTGATACTGTGACTTCTTACTATTCTATACCTAACAGTCGTCGTCTTGGTTCATGAATTCCTTCTTGCATACGATAGTTCATTCATCGACTCATTGTTGAAACCGACTGGTCGCCACTTTAATAAAGATTACTATCAGTATTCTGTCATGAATGTGAAAAATTACAGTGAAAAGCAGCTTCAATAAGTGACGATATATAAGTCAACATTTTATTTTTAAAATGTACATGGATAAAAATTTAGATATCCAGATGAGCTCAGAGTAGACTCTCAAAACATCGAGTACAAGTGCTAGAGATGAACATTTTAATAAAGTTCATAATCCAATTATATTGTTTCTAATTAAGACGAACCTTAACATTCACCATTCATCCTTCATTTCGCCCATTCGTTCGTCTGTCGATCCATCCTGTGCATGGCCAGCTCGTTATACCTGTGGATTCGTTAAATGTTAAATATATTTTGTTATGGCGTTCATTTGTGCAAGAACTGATTTATCTTTCATAAACTCATTCCTTCAATATTTTCTATCATGATTGTTCGTTGTATGTGGTAAATGCTGATGTATTGATTCACTCGTTTATTATTGCATTGATATGCTTGCGTAACATCTTCCTCATTATCCAGTTTAATCAGCACGACAAACGCATTAATAACACGGTGCGTCATTGCTCATTCGTTTTTGCGCAGTTACTCCTATTCCTTCCTTACCATGCCCTGCATTGTACGAATGTATTGCTCTTTTACCGTTTACTGATCCACTAGGTCACTGCTTTTCCCGCAAGAAAAACTTAATTGTTTTAATTTAATAATGCGATGATTAATATTCACAAAAACACAATATAGAAGTCAATAAATAATCGAGCGGCGCCTTTTTTATTGTTCTTTATCTGTTCAATTTTGCTCGTTCTTTCCGTTTTGAAGTGCATGTAATAAAACTCTCTTAAAATATCCGTTGAGGAAAGGAAACAGTTTTATTCTCAAGTATCTATTGAGGAAAGACGATAACATGAGTTGGGTTATTTTTTGACTACTGCCTGTTTTGTTATAAATGCACGAGGCCGATATGTGAGCAAACTTTCCGTGTGATGTGTGGAATGGCGCTTGGTTGCTTCAAGAATAACTGAACTAGGGAACTTAATCCAGAAACAATATTCTCTCAAAGGATGGAGATGTCATTCAGAATACAATTCAAAAGCGCAAATTATAAAATGCATTAAATATATTTAAAAAAATTAATAATGTTTAAGCTTTTGAATCTTAATCTGAAAATTACAATCAAATCAAAAATCGTCTCTTTTTATTTAAGTTTATTTTCTTTTTTAGAAAAAAATAGTAAATTATTTAATATGATTGTACATAATCATTGGTTAGGCTTTTAAGTTTTTATCAATTTAATGTCCCTCCAGTTTTTATTCCTCGTAAACAAGAAGGTACTGGAGAATTTTAATGTTATCGACATCTCTCGCAGTGCATTACCTCTACCTCCCACAAAATATTGTTCCAGAGTCATATTATTTTCTCGCTACTTTCTACTTGTTTATTCCTACTAGTATTGTACTGTTGCGGAAAAATACCGGCGATCGTTCCACTGAAAAACTGAATAGTCGGACCCTGGTAACGATACTTCTTCATGTATTTAGTAAATTACTTCCTCTAACGCGATGTGTAGCCAGAATCGGAGATTGGTGGGTTCTTGTTGCTAAAAATTGGATTGTGCCAAAACATCTGCCCGTCCATCCGACTGTACGTCTATTTGTGAATAACGCTAGCAGCTAAACCGTAAGTAGGATTCTCGCGAAAATTGATATTACCCCGTTGCTCTAATGTGGCGACCCCTTGAATTTCAAATGGATATTTTGATTTAGGGAGGAACTTTACATGAAGATTCAACATCATTTTCAATTTTAAAAAAAGGTTTAAAATGTTTTCTTTTATAGGGCAAAAATGCGCTTAAAATGACATTTTCGTTGGACTCCTTGAATTCGACAATTTCAAATGTTCAAATATTGTTCGTCTTCGTATAGGTACAATACTAAAGATAGATTCCCCCCCCCCCCGAAGTGCTATCTATCCATTAAAACCAGATCTTCAAATAATATCCTGTTCACTTTTTCGAAAATATGAGCAGCTTTGCATAATTTTTAACAATTATTTTTTCAAAAACGGCTACAAATGTTTATAAAATATTACAATATTTCAATGTTATTGAATGGAATGGAATTGAATTGAATTTAATTCAATGACGCCTTATTTTAGATGGCTAGATCCAGGCCATCAGACCTATTATCCCCTCTGACTACACAAATTTCGTTACGCTTTCGCCATCTAGCGGAGAAAGAAGTAATCACGCGGGTGATGAAACGGGCAATTTAACGTTAGCTCATAGGCTTCTTTTACGCATGCGGATCTTTTACACGCAGTAAATCTACAACATGAGAGCTGGCTTTACTTCCCCTGCGAAAGAACGCGCATAAAGGATTTTTTTTCCACAGAGAAAATTACTGCGGAAATCAATACAACAAATGTATATCTCTGAACTATTTGTTAAATGATTCAATTAAGTCACAGAAATAAATAGAAATCTCGATTATTGGTTAAAAATGTATTAAAACAGTATACTCAGACCAAGAAGGTGATGTAGCCGTATGGGTACAGTGGGACTGAAAGGGTTAAAAACCCGCGGTTTCGCTCGGGTTTGAAACCTTAATATAAACTTGGGTATAAGTTCTCACATCCAATTTCTAACCACTCTGGAAGGAAATTGAAGGAGGAAAAAAGCGGAGATAAAAATCGGCGAGATGGCGCATAAAAATGGCGCGAGGCGGCGGGCGCGCGCCGTGACGAGACCCGAGGTGGGGTGGGGTGGGGGTGGGGGGGAGGATCGTCTGCCAGAACGAGCGTGAGGGGCGCGCAGCTCGCGCAGGCGACGACCTATCGAAGTCGGAAATCTGCGAGATGCCGCCTCGATAGCGCCTCCAGCCGCGAGCTTTTAACAGCGCAGTTTCTCTGCGATTAACTCCCCGCGAAAGAGCCTCCCTCGCCGCCGAAGCCTGCAGTATAGATGCGACATCGATAACAAAACACGACATCGACAACGTCGTCGATAACGATGTTACCATAAATCGATGTTCGAAATTGAAACATTGATGTTAACCAATTCGTGCAAAATTTCTAAGAGCTGTCCTCCAAAAATCATGATTTTTTGTGAGCGTCGGTGATTTACTAACACCTATCGTTAAATTTGTGCGCAGTAAATTGGAATTTGTCAGTGACCGTTCGTATTAACTTATAATTAAGAGTTAATGGAATAAAGTTTTAAAATCACAATGGCGAAATGCGAGCCTGAAAGCTTGGAGACGTAGGATCATTTAAAGATCAGTTGTCAGTTCGTTCGAGAAGGATACGGGGAAGGGGAAGTTCTACGCACCCGGCGCACATATTGACCGCCTCTTCATGTGCGAAATACGAGGAAAGACGTGGGAAACAGCAGCGCATCGGGGCTGATTCTGACAACGGATGACGACAAATGACGCTCGAGGACGTTGTGCGAACCGCGTTCGCTTTGTTCGAGCACAATTTAACAGGACACTACTTGTATTACATTTCTTTTAACTGTTTTAAAATTGCGATTATGGATGTTTTCAGTTACAACATTGAAAAACTTAAAACATCGAGCACAAAACATCTGTTAAAAAACATCGACTGTAATATATGAAAGTTTGAAACATCGTTGTTTCTACAGAAACATCGACGTAAACCTCGCATCTCTTTCCTGCAGGTCCCGTGGTTCTGTTGTTGACTTTTAGGGATTAGGGAGACGGAAGGGCAGGGGAAATGGCGGGCGGAATGAGGCGGGCGGTCAGGCTGGTAGACGGCTCCTACAAACCGGGGGAATAGCCGGTTCATAACTCCGGGGTTCATGAAACCCAAGGACACAACCCACAACTTTTGTTTTAATTTGAATGTTTAGCTTATCTAATTATCGTGGCTAATATTAATGCTATTCTAGCTAATAGTGTGTTTTGCTCTTATGTTTACTTGACGCTAGTAATGAAGAGAATGAAATGAGCAGAATTAATTTAATGCACTTGATAATCCCCAGTGCAACTAGTGTTTCTTATAGCTAAGCTCTTGTTTTCTTCTAAACTCTTGTTTTGCTTACATATTTTCTTAAAATACTATATAGTTTCTTACAGCTATTATTTTGTTTCTTGGTATATTTATTGTCTTATAGTTTGTGATACAACAGTTTCTTATAGCTACTATTTGTGTCACTTTTATTGTTTTGATGATTCTGATGAAATACTTTACTGAATTAACAATTATCAACCTAATGTAACCCTGGTAAAGCAGGAGGCCTTTGCCCTTTATGAGATGTTGCAGGCTTATAATAATAATAATAATAATAATAATAATAATAATAATAATAATAATAATAGTTATAGTACTTATACTTGTACAAATTTGCAAGTTGATACAATTTCTAAATTAACAATTTCCTGTGGGTGACTGTTATATCAGTTCTGAAACAAAGCAAATACTGGCAAGCGAGTCAAGTGCCGTTGTGAACAGTTCAGCGATTTTGCTGTAGCTTTATTGACGTGTTAAGTCATTCCTCATGCATTGGTGACTCGACTACTTTTTTCTTGCGAAAACAAAATGCAGAATTCTCAGGCGTTCTACATTGATTTTATTGATGTATTGACGTGTTAGGTCATTCCTCTTGCATAGGTGACTCAGGCTTTTTTTTTTTTCGCGCACATAATAACAATCCAGAATACTCAGGCGTTCAGTATTTCTCGACATATGATTTTGCAGAAATATAGATATCTTCCTTAAAAATCGTAAATTGCTCCCCAAAATACTGTTTCTCATTAGTGGTGTCGGTAGACTATAACAACTCTCGCAAATTGTTTGCACTTCACGGCCCATTTAACTTCTCTTTGTGCTTGTTTGGCTCCGTCCTAAAACTCTCTCGCAAAGGTCGTCATAATTCATAACGACAAAAGAATAACGTCATCGTAAACCTAAAGGAGCATGAAATTGCTTGTGCAACAACGGCAAGGCGTGCACGGCCGTTTGTTTACCGCCCTAATTCTGGAACAACGCATCACCCGAGACTAATATCATTTGCACGTAATTACGTACCAGAAAACCAGCAGCTCATACACCAATTCCTCTCTCGCCTTGGCATCTGCTCGTAGCGAAGTTAAAATTAGCTCCGCTTTCTTAATAAATAATTTAAATTAATTGACATCTGGAGTCCGCCACACGTTCACGTAGTTCCGTGTTTGGCCGCCGGAGCGCGCTAGCGCCTAGCGCGCGGCGAGCGGTCGGGACGTAGTTCGGTGAAACGCCGCCCGAGCGCGTCACCGTGCAGGGCGAGTGACGGTTGGCGCGGGCGCGTCGTGGAGAGCAGGCTGTCGAAGAGGTGGCCGCCACCTCCTCGCTCCGCCTGTTCGCCGGGCAACTCCCGCGCGCGGGCGCCACGGACCGGCGGTGCGCTGCGCGTGCGCAGCCGCGAGGCGCGTCGCCCCGCGCCGTTGCCTTGGCAACCAACAGCTGTCTGTGCCACTCGCGCCCGTCGCGCAGCCACTGGCGCGCGTGTGTGTGTGCGTGGGGGGGGGGGGGG
>BOPP01000054.1:778906-808804 GCA_017312745.1 Gryllus bimaculatus | reverse complement strand
GGGGGGGGGGGGGGGGAGGATTGAAACCGAAGGCTGAATGAACGAGTTTGAAGAGGAAAGAGGACTTTCTATTGCTTCAAACCAAATTTAGATTTTTCATTTCTTTGGGGGATAAGAAATAAAGGAGAAAAGGAATAAAAAAAACAAGAGAATCCCGTGCGAATAAAAAATTTCACCCCATGAGTTTGACCAATGCACGAACTTTTTGCAAACGAAAGTGACAATCAAACGTTAAAGTGCAACAACGTGAAAATCGTCTTGACGTATTTCATTGGTATATGTAACAAAATAATTATATTATCATTTATTTCTTTAGTCATTTTTGGGTCGATGCTTTCATGCCTTTTAAATCTCGCGGGAACTATACATTGATGTCGTTCTAATCTTCGCCACCAGGGGGCAACCAGCAGCGGTAGTGGCACAACCTTGTGGCGGTTGTAAGAACTAAGAGAGCTCTGCGCTGCTTCCACAGTAATCGGTTTTCATTCATAACTAATCGGAAATATTAGAGACAAATGGCTGTATTTCATTCATTTTTATCGTTACTTTTTTAGTTTTCCGTTGTCTGTCCCGGTTTAATTTATTTCGTCCAGTGATAATTATTACATTATCATATTACCAGTTTTACGGTTTGTTTCGCTATTTTTCATCGATTCATATTCTGAAATTGTTAAATTTTGAGATAATTGCAATGCCTCAGAGTTAATTTCATTAACTTTTTGACCCCATTGTCTGAAGAAGGCAAGCTGACATGTTTAATGCTTTTTGTACTACGTGTAGTAGTGTTTTATTGTACTGCCGGTTGTCTACAGAATTTTAATTTTTTCAATGAAACAATTCAGGTATAAATAGTGGTTTCTTGGGGCAGAATGAAGTGATCGGAAGGGATATTATCAAGTTACCGTGTAGAATCCACAACCAGCGCAGCGTTTATATTCCATAGCTGGGTAGTACAACCGATTCTATTAGACATACTGATCCAGTTTTAGCTAAATTAAAACGACGTATGTTTAGTTGACCATTTCGCCCGACACATTAGTACTAGTAGACAGCGACGTAACGTTCAGATGTGCAAGGTGCGCAATAAGGACGGGCGCAAAAAAAAAAAAAAAAAAAAAAAAAAAAAAAAAAAAAAAAAAAGAATATTTTTGTTATTTAAGTTACCAACACTACTTGGGTTTGCTGTACATGTTTATAAAGTGCGGCTGGATAAAGGTTTTGCGGGCTGGCCCGCACGCATTTCGTTACGCTATTGCTAGTATAGTATGAGGAGTTTCCTTGTTGTCAACCAAGGAGAGACAAACATTTGTGCGATTTTTGTTTGTAAAGTTTATATGAAATAATTATCGCATCGAACTATTTAAAATAAGTTTACGGTTTTTAATAAAATGTTTCGCTCGCAGATTTTGAGGTCAACATTTCGCTACCGATTTTGAAATTATTACAAAATGCCATTCTGCATTGCTATTAAATAATTTCAAACTAATTTATAATGCCTTCGAACTTAGATGTATCGACGCTTGCCTATCCTTTCACTCTGACGGCAAAAACCGTAAAAATCTAAATTACTAATTTCTGATTCGATTTACTTCTGTACCGAAAATGAACGATGTGCAGTCTCCGATCATGTGAAAGGTGCCTTTAGTTTCGTTATATACACAAGAACATTTTGCATATTGACAGAAAAATACAAATACTTGATTGTGTTACTTCATATATTCTCAAATGACATATATTCTCTTCTGACACGTATTGACAGAATTCTGATTCTTAATGCGCTACTATTTAAAGCAGCTTTCAACATGGTTGTCGTACGACTGCAAGGCTCCAAGTGAGAGATCGCCCGACATATATTTGCTACTCGTGTTGCATTTTGGAACAGCAGCTTTTTTATATTTTGTTTTAAAATTAACGTAACTAACTTAACAAAATTTATGCTCTCTCAAAAATTCAAACATGTGTATTTGTTTTGAACAATTTGGCAACCAAAACTGTTTCATTTGGGAATGGATCCAGCGATATATTTGTTTCAAAATATTTTTTTCGATCTCCCTATTGCAAATGTTTCAAATTATTTCTGTTCCGGTGTGGGCATGATTCCATAAAAAGTAAATTATAACGAGATATTGGTGACAAGAGATGGTGTATGACGACCCCTAGTTACATATTGACCTTTTTTCTGTTCCAAGTGATCAATGTTTAGAGTTTAAGAATTGGAGACTAACACTATAAGCCGTGGCAATAATAGCAAGTTGCTAAAAAAAATTTCGATTTTGCTCCTAACTTGAGGTTCTTCTTACCAACGCAAATCCTTCATAAATAACAACAAAACCTATGAGAGAAACAGGGAAGCTGCACTTTCTTCAAAATCTAGAAACGATCATTTGCGTGGTCAGACGGAAGAGCGGGCCTGATGGCCCGAGTCTCGCCACGTAAAATAAGGCAAATTCAAATCAAATCAAATCAAATCATTTCAGTGTAGCGGCAGGTTTGCTGTGATTGGTGTGGCTTTTCTTATTTCCCCAATCTTATCAATAGTTTAGTTAATAGTATAGCAGTCATTTTATGCCTTTCAGAAAGTGTTACGTCTTGTTTCGAGAAGTTTGACAAAAACTGTATGCGACGTATGGGAAAGAAGAATAAATCATATAACGAAAAATTAACATAGCAACATGCTAAATGAGGATTCTCTCAGTGATTGAGCAACTGTAACAATGATAATAACAACAAAACACTAGTGTTGCCAATAGTAAACGCGCGACACCTACAGGATAAAAGGAATAAAAATAACAAAAATAAAATATTGATAATGACAGCGTAAAAAACATGTGCGCCAACAATGAAGACAAAAACAACAGCGACGTCTGCCAAAGCGACAAAATTATATAATTTACGTGAAAAGCACGCGGTGCAAATTACATAGTTTTGTTTAATTTTGCGCAAGCGTCTAGTGCAGACGGAAGTGAACATAACGGATGAAATCCGGACGGAAAGAAATGACGCTCGCAAAATAACTTACGTCCTCTCACAGGAGACCGGGATCTCAGGCGTCGTCTTCGTGCCTTTCCTGAAACGGGCATAACGTGTAGTTTATTGTTACGATTGCTAAAGAGTGAGGTTATGTTTTTAAAAGAGTATCGTATTGCATTATTTTGCTATAATATAATACAGATTGTATTACCATCTGTAGAAAATATAATGCAGATAGTATTACCGAAGGCGCACTCAGGATTTTGTTCGGGAGAACCCACTCATTAGCAATTGTCAATAAATGGTTGCTGTACGTGTAACGTCCAGCCGACTTCGTTTTCTTATAAAGGAGTTTTCGTTTGTGCTGAATAAAAGATATATTTTAGTTTGATGTCTGTTTCTTTAGATTTATTGAATGCTTTTCGAAGACACAATTAGTAAATTCGTAAAAGCTATATTTTTTTAAATGCATTAGTGTCTTCGGGCGAAGGGGGGGGGCAGGCACATGAACAGCTCCTTCCTCCCCCTTAGTTGCGTCAATGGAGATTGCAAATCAAAGTTAAATGCTCTCTTCCCCCTTCGTGCCTAGATTACTTAAAATTTTCTTTCGTAAAAATGATTTTTTATGACATGTTCGTTCGTGTCATCGCGAGTACGAGTATCGAAAATCGTAAGCGTAGTCAGATCGTTGAAGTGCAAGGAGCGTAGGCGTGATCGGGCTACAACAAGAGAGGGGCGAACCACATTTCGGGACTACTTTATCCATTAAACTTCATTTATATATGAAACTTTAGTAGGAAATAAATAAAACACACTACAAGAACAATTAAATTATAACCTGAATGATAGAATTAATAAACACTATTGATTTTATGGTGAACCATTTAGAATGATTGAAGAGGCCTTTCCCCCAAACGTGCATCAATTCCCCAAATTGTCAGCCTTTCAAAGAGGAATATAAAGAATTGATTATATGTATGGAAATTAAGTGCTTTTTACGCAGGGCTAGGGGCTCTCTTTCGACATTTTCGTGAGGGCGCCACAATCATTGAGCGTTCAGGTTCACCTCAAGGAATCTCCTAGCTTCTTCAGTTCCCTGTGTGGAGACGGTCACTGGGAGAGGGGGAAGGCCCCACGCCTACAACGCACGAGCTTTTACATTTGATGAAGTCAACAAATGACGAAATATGGAATGAGTTTCCCTTATTTCGTGATTTCAATGAGATCTCTCATTTTTTGAAAATGACGTTTTTTAGGAAAATTTAAAGAGCTAAATTATCAACGTCTGTGTTTTAATTCTGAACATGGCCGCTTCGCTTATCGATGTCGCATCAGTGGCACCAGGGCGCGCACCTGCTTTCGGGCTGCGGGGGTGCCGTGCCCGCCCGCAACTGCCTGCGTTCAAACGCCGCCCGCCGCGCGGTCCCGCGCTCCCATTGGCCGACCCCTCCCCTCCGGCTCCTCCTCCCCACTGGCTGCGTCGGCGGCGCGGCGCGGGGCCGGCCGGGCAGTCGGTTGGCGGGTGCCGAGATGGTCGCAGCTGCGGGAGCAGCAGCGTGGGCGCGCGCGCGTTAGCGAACCCCGGCCGTGCGGCGTGTGCGTGCGTGCGTGAGTGCAGTGCGAGCGTCGAGCGTGCGTGTTGGCGTGGAGCGCCGTCGTGATGGGCGTGCTGCGGTGGCGGGAGCGTGCCCAGGAGCGAGCGGCCAACGCCGTGGCGGCCTCGGCGGCGGCCGCCGACTGCCGTAAGCTGCAGTCGCAGGTGAGTGAGTGGGATCGGGGGCGTCTTTCTCTCTCTCTCGGGCTGACCGTTGCGGCCCGGGCGACACCTGCCTGGCTGCCGGCTGCGGCGGTGTGAAGTCCGGTGGAGGGAGCGTGCCGGCGCTTGTGGGTTAAGCGGAGCGGGGCTGTCGTGATTCCCGTCTCCAGAGGCACGAGCTGGTCGTGTCTGCTGGGCGTTTCCTGGTGCGGCGCGCTGGCTGTTTGTGGCGACGCAGAGCCGCAGCCACCGTGGCCACCGACCTTTCACCTCCCCGTACAGAGAACGTTCTGACGTTTTCTGGCAACATGTAAAGCCGTTCAGGGCGCAAAGAAATAATTAATCGTTCATGGAGAGGAGTGGGTTCACCACTTTGTAACGGAATTGTATGATGGGAGGGGGAGTAATGTGAAAAGTGCGTGTACACTACAAAAAAGGGTGTGTTAATCGAAGACGTCAGGTAGAGTTGAGTCTGCCTGCTTGCCTGTGGCAAGGGAGTGTCGAAGTGTGGCCACCGACCTCTGACCAGCCCCTGCAGGACGTTTGCTGAGAATATTCAAAACTGAACTGACGTTTTCTTGCAACATATGGTGAAGCCCGTTAGGATTCATTCGAGAAATACGTAATCGTCGTTCGAAGTGGGTTGACCACTTAGTTAGGAACTGTGTGAACGGAGTAGGAGTTAAAAAGTACACGTACTCTACAAAATAGGTGTGTTACTTGAAGGCTTCAGGTGCCGTACTGTCATATGCCTCTGTTTAGGTAAAGCCGGAGATATTCTCCTAACTTTGACTTCCCGTGCAACGTCATCGCTGCGAACAGTCAAAATTCAACTGAAGGTTTTTGCCAAAATATGAAGCCCTTTTGGGAATCATTCGAGAAATTCGTAATCGTCGTTCGGGTGGAGTGAGTTGACCACTTTGTTACACAATTGCATGAACGGAAAGGGATCGTATTTGAAAAGAGCACAAACGCTTCAAAACAAGTGTGTTATTTGAAGATGTCAGGTAGCATTTTTGTCTCTGTCTGTGGCAAAGTTAATCCGGCGTGTGTATACTTACTACCTCTATGGTGTCCACCGACCTTTAACCTACCCGTGCAACAGCTTCGCTAAGAAAACCCGAAACAGAACTGACGATTTCTTCCCACAAGTCGTGAAGCCCTTTTTAGACGTCTTTCGAAAGTATGTAATCTCTGTACTGGGTTGCAGGTTGACCACTTTGTTGTGGAAGAATTGATACGAGGAGGAGAATATTTCAAAGTGCACTTACGCTACAAAGCAGGTGTGTTATTTGAAGACTTTAGCCAGCGTAGACATAAGTGTCTCAATTAACAAATTTTACCAAGGAGTAAATACATTTAGTAAGTTAGATTTTTCCATCCTTTATACAGTGTTTACGTATTATGTAATTGTTAGTAATCCTGTCAATCTAAAGCATTTTGTTATAGTGAGAGACAATTTAAGTCCATACATTTCAAAGGACTGAATATATTTGTTACGAAAGTATGTAAAGGGGAAGGAAGTAAAAATTGAAAATTTTTGTATACGTGTTTTTTAACAATCCCTGTCGAATTTGCACGTCAACAAGATGTGAAAGACTTTGATTAAGGTCGTGTACAACTTTTCCTACACTGTGCAAGTAAAACTAGAATCTTTACCAATTGTAACTTGCGGAAAACAACTATGAACCATAGATCACACAGATTTATATTTATTTCTATGACGCCTCAGAGTGCTTCCTGCCCGAGCAGCAGACAGGGCTCGAACTCCGCTCTCTAGCTGAGGAATTTGAGGTGAACAAATTGCGTTGCGGCAGCCTTCGTCGGGCTCTTCCAATTTCTCCATCGTCTCTCATTACCATCTAATCACAAAACACTGACTGTTCCCGGTCCAAGCGAAAGCTAGTGGTTCCGCTCCGAGTGCTGTTCAGTAAATATTGAAGGATTGAGACAACAGCAGCCGGGAATTGTCCACGAACTTGGAACTTGGGGCATAAATTAACACATTGACGCAACTGTCATTTCCTGCTTTAATTCCTGCCGTTTGTGATGGCGAGTGCCACGTACGAATGGTTTATTATCTTGTTCAGTTGTGGTTATACGAGTATCTGAAAGGAGGTATCCATATCGAGAGGGAGCGCTTCAGTTCCAACGTCTTATGCCTCTGGGTTCTCTTAGATACCTAAACTCTTTGCGGAATGGCTCAAACGACGGTAACATTCAACCAACCACACATTCGTTCAACATTTGTTATTGATTATGAGTTACTACTTCGCCAAACTCGTTTCGAAAAAACTTGTGTCAATGTGTTGAGTCTCCGATGTAACGTTGACATTGTATGGTCACTGATCTGAATTCAGACCCGTCCAGATCTTTATCACAGTTAACACCTCTATTGCTTTGAAATATATGTGAGAATTTCCATAGCGCGAGTGGTATTTAGTAGGGCTATTCCACGAGTGAAATTATGTCCAACAGAATTCCAAAATGCGTCAAAACATAACAACTGAATGCTAATTTAAAATCGCACGCTACACGGCGATCGATGTAGTATCACAGTATAAAGTAGTATACCGTACCGAAGATAGATGAGTCACAGTTTATGATTGGCCAGTAGGGGGGACCAGTAACAAAAAACTGATAGAAAGAGAGATTAACTTTTCGAGATACACCGCCCTGATTGGGGCACTTTTTATGTCTAGTTAAACACTATTGGTTTTAAATTCACGAGGGGAATAGTCATTTTAATGACATTACCACATCTGTAGTTCAGTGGATACCTGAACCCGCATGAAAAAAATCTGGGCTTATGCAAACAATTTGGTGACCCATAGGTAATGAATGAATCGTTAAGTCCACAAAGCAGTGGATCCTATTACATTGCCGCGATAAAATTGTTTATTTTTGCAGAGTTTGAAAGCAACGTGGTCTGCGGTCGATGTATTTAACCAGGGTTGGTGTCTCTTGTTGCTGCTTGTGGGTGAAATCTGAGTCTGGAGCACAGGATTTGCCGCTCGCTGGTCGAGATAGAGATACCGGTTGAGTTTAACATTTTTAAAAACATTTCCCAGCCTCATCCCTTGATTTGTGAGGGAGATTTTGTGGTTAACAATCATAAGCATTTCAATTACGCTGTTGACGTACTACCTCAGTTACTGAGTTGAACCAATTATTAGATTGTTAGGTTGCTTTGGGGATTTGATTAATTCGTACACTAAAAAATTACATCACTTCAAAATACGATTATTTGTACGTAACAAAAATAATTCGTAAAAACCCTGCGCATTTCCATCCCGTCATTATACAAGCTATTAATAATAATTTCCTTTCGGAGAAAATTGACATCTCAAATCGTCATTTCTGATAGAAGTGAATAGAAATGTTTAAAAACCGGTATATTTTTATGAGTTGACATTACGTAAAGGTGATTCACATGACTGTCGTTATTGTGTTCAATATGTTTTGCTCTAGTCGGGAAATTCACAGTTCCGCAGGTCATAAAACAGTTCTACACAGTGATACTTTTTATGTCATTTTTCTTTTCCAATGAATCCAACTTGTTTGCCGTCCAAGCTGTTTGTTCACCGATCTCGCAGTGCATTGATCCACCTCGGAGAAGGCACACCAGGAAAGCGTCCGCGTTTCAAAATGCGATTCTTCCTTCACGGATCATTACGTGGGTAAACACGGTCAACCCTACCGTTGTTTTTTCGACAAACATAGCGTTTGTTTTGTGTCGTGCAGCCACTTGTGGGCTTAACGCGAAGTTGGCGTCGTGCCTCTGGACGTACGGTGACGCTTGCAGTGTTGGGAGACGAACCCCGATTCACTGCGGGCTCTTGCGTAGGCGTGCGGACGAGGGGGGTCATGTCCCCCTGGACAATTCGAATGGGACGAAGCCCAATATTAAAAAAAAACTATTTAAAAAATGGTAATTGGACATTGAGTGTTGACGATTTCCAGGCAAAAAGGACGAAGGAACTTTGGAATTTACTCTTTGAAAGAAGTCCAATTATGACACGATCCCTCCTAAAAGTATGTCAGTAAAAATGCTCGTAACTACTCGTACAAATGTAGTCCTGTCGATGGCGATCCCTCTGACAACCGCCCAAAAATAGAGAGATTTCAAAAATGTAGAAGTAGGTCGAAATTGTTGTACGAATAAAATGTCGTGTATAAAGGTACAAGGCGGGGGCAGAAATGTACTTGGCTCCACTTCTTCCATTTTTAACTGCTCTCTATCTTTTCACTTGCCATACTTGGAGTAAAACACTAACTCCGTTGACGCTAGATCAGCTGTGACGCTGAGATTCAATGGCGTACTTCGGCGTCACTGTAGAGACGTTCGTGCACCCGATTGGATGACCAAGTGTCAACGGACGTAATGTTTTAATCGTATGGTCACACTCGTCCTTTGTGATTCCGAGGTCTAGTGATAAAAAAATCAGCAGATCGACGGATTATTCTGTAAAATCGATAGTGTCGGCTGTCGATAAACTATTTTCGATTTCAAAAACAGCCATGTCAACTTAGGTAGGTAGTACGTAATGTGCCTCTCAAGTGTTTCCTTATTTACTTGAGAAACACAAAAAAAAGTATATGGGTCACCAGGTGGATTCTGGACAGTCATTCTAGAACGACATTTCAACGTCTTAGAGTTCCACTCAATTTACAGTTAAAATGGCTGGTGAGGACATCCAGAGCATGCTATTGTTCGAATTTCTAAATACCAAACAAACTGCACTCGTTACGGCAGTTAGCTCGAAACATTGCCATCAGTTTTGTTGATACACTAGTCTGAATATTTGATCAATTACAATGATGCCACAGTCAAAAGCCTTTAAACGGCGAGCAGTGAACCTTGACACGATTCATATGGGACGTATTTCGGCCACAAACACGGGCGTCGTTAAATCATTGCTTACTTTTTCGGAGAGAGCAGAACGCGGCGAGTAAGCATGTGCGATTCCGTGGCCTAGAAGTAGTGAATAACCGCGCGCGTGCGGCCGTGGGCTGGACGGCGGGTCGCCTCGTAAGTTTGGTCAATTGGCCGGGCCGGGCGGCGCGGCGCGTCGCGGGCCGGTTTCGGAATCCGGTTGGGCGCCCGGTGCAGTTGCTTGCGGGTTGGGCGGCGCGGCGCCGAGCCGTCCCGATTCCAGTTGTACGGAGTCTGTGGCGCTCGGCGGCCGGCATTCCGACCGCGATGGATGCGCCCGGTTAGGTGGCTCTGGGCGTCAACTGATGGCACTGCAGTGCCTGTGACTGGCAGGTCCTAGGGTTTCCACTCCTGACGGTGGCACGATTTTCGTCACTAGCTTGTTAGCTAGGTCAATTTCAGACGTCGTCGCCCCCGCCCACACCATGAGAGGT
Source organism: Gryllus bimaculatus (assembly GCA_017312745.1). Lineage (NCBI taxonomy): Eukaryota > Metazoa > Arthropoda > Insecta > Orthoptera > Gryllidae > Gryllus > Gryllus bimaculatus. The sequence goes on along the minus strand of BOPP01000054.1, from coordinate 798,708 downwards.
AGCTCAGGGTATCAGGTGATGTCACAGCAGTGCCTCTAACCGGAAAACCCTAGGCTTTCACTCCCCACGGTGGCAGAGTTTGCACACTAGCTTCACAGCTAGGTCGAATTTAGCCGCTGTCTGGAGGACAATTCTAGCGGCCGGTTGCTCTGATCAATAGTTTTCCGTGGTTTCTCCGATCAACACCAGGTGAATGCCGGAGCAGTATCCTAACAAACGGGCCACGGACCGCGCGCGATCTTTTCGTCTATTTCCTTGTCCTCCTTTCTCACACACACTAACATGCACTTCGCTACCATATGTTGGGAGACAGGTCGGGTGATTTCAGCGTGTCCCGGCTGGGTCGGTGCCCCGCTGGTGGGAGATACCTGGGTGAGGAAAATGAGGGCAAGCTGACAGGGAGGTGTGCGCCGGATTTCGCTATGTTGCATGGGAAGACCACCGCCACCTCCTGATATTTAAAAAAACGCACTACACTTACGGGACTAATGACCTCGTCAGTTGACGCGCCGAAACACTAATAAATCAATCAAAACCGACCGCGATGAGGGACGTATGTTTGATTTCCGCCGTTGGGTTGCGTTCAAGTAGCGTGTGTCTGTGCGCTCTGACAAAGTGAACCTGAACTGGAGGGATAATAAACCTGACCTAAATGCCAATTCTGAGGAGTAGTCGGGGCTATAGTGAGTTTGGAGACCCTTGACATACCAAGAAATGTTTCAATCTGGGAGGAAACAATCAGGAAGTTCAAGGACTATAAGACCTTTAAAATGTAATTAATTATTAAAAAAGAATTATATATTTATATTTTTTAAATATAATCTACAATACTATATATTTGTAAACAAATTATTTTTTCTAGCATTGATCAGTTTTTATACGCCATCATTTGCATCAGTTTTTATACGCCATAAATGGCATTTGCATTCTTTAGAGTAAGGACATGGGTACTTCAAAAAATGGTAGATTTTAGGAGGGTTTTTAACATCAAATAATTTTTATCATTTAGACATAGCCAAAAATCTCATTGTTGGAAAATCCAAAAAGTGCTAGAAACCCGACTAACCCGTGTGGTACCTGTCTAGTTGACGTTTGGTGTGTGTGTGTGTGTGTCATGGATGACTTACACGACATCTAATATGTCATCCATAATTCCGTTCATGGGATATTACGCCATTATCGTACGGTGATTATTTCACATGGGAGATACCCGCGCAAATCCATGAGATCTCCCACACACGCTCTTGAATGGAGTGTGCATATTTTAGACATTTAACTCATAAGTGATCGAAAACACAGTAGCGGTCAAGTATGTTTTTTAAGCTGTGGATTCGAATATCAATTTGCTGACATCTGAATCGAAATTGATTTATTGCATTACTTTATCTTTGTCGGTGTCCAAGAAACGCGTTTAAGTGTTTTTTTTAATTGTAATTTTGATGTTTTTGTACTGATTAGGGTATATTTCGTGGATAAAGTCAAGTCTTTTCTCAGTCGGTCTTGTGAACTGTGTACATGAAATTATTACTAGTTAAATACAAATTCACTGTTTTCTAAACATATTTCTTCACTAAGCTTTGGGAAGTGACGTTGGTTGATTAAGCTGGTTGTGAACCTGCCGCCTCGCCATTGCAATGCTCCCTGGGGAGGCATTCTGCCCACCCTGGCATTCTTGTCGCTGACTAGTGCTGTCGCCGCGTCGTCGAATTGGCAAATGTCAAACACCCTCGGGGTTCGAGCTTGCGAAGCGGCAGCGGCAAAGCGAGCAGGAATGAAAATTATTTCCTTTTCCTACCAGCAATTGCTATTGGCTGCTTTTGTACAGTTTTTAAAATGTGCGATTCCTTTTTTGAATGATTGAAAAACATTTTTTAATAAGATACGTAATTGCTTGGTGTTTTTTCTTTCTTCATATTTTTTGAAAACAATATTTAAGTAAATTTTTGAAACATTTCTTAATTACGGAGATTTCAAATCATCTATTGGATAGTGTGATATAATTGTTTTGTGATTTTGATAAATTTTTCCTAATGAAAATAGATTCGAGAATTATTAGAAAATAGATTTTTGAACATTCGAACTCGAGTTTAAAAAGTCATTGTGTTACCCCATACCGAGTCAGATTATTCAAGAGACGTGAGTATTGGTACTAAGTGAAGTAACATTGTGTTTTCAAAGTATTACATCATAATTGAATTGCTTTTCAATAATTTAAGTTAGTATAATGTAAGATGTTTAAGGTAAATGTAGATGGATTATTAGTATAGCAATGATATTCACATTTTAAGAAAATTTGAAATTGACGTAAACTAGATGGAATTTAATTTAAAATTGTATAACGATACCAATTGATATTGGTATTATCGTTATTCAATGAATCAACGGTATTCACGTATCAAATTTTCTTCTATTCAAGATAAAGTATTTGGTTTAAACCATCACAAGTATAAGCAAAGAAAGTGTTAGTAATATTTGCCAAACGCATAATACACGACTATTAGTAGGTAACCTCACACATTTATATTGTAATGTTCCTAGTTGCAAGTGCGGTCATATATATGAAGATTAGCAAAATGAGCAGCTGCTTACAATTACAAATGGAATGAGGAGCCATGATAGTAAAACGAATTTTTACACATAGAAGGAAATAATTATAATATCAGCTGAATAAACACTCACAGAAGAGCAGGCTGTTCTACAGAATCTGCAATAATATCAGGCGCTGAATAATCTAGTTCTATTTCACAGGAGTATCAAACGGAAAACAAAGAAAAAAGATAGTGTGCGTGCTCCCGGGCGAAGTCCTTTTCGTCGTAATTTTCTAGCCGTGACTTTAATTACTTCTGCTTCCAGTGCCGTGATGAATGGCAAGAAACTGAAATGTAATGGCAGAGGACGTTGCGTTGGAAGCCAACTGACTCGGTGACTGACTTAGCAGGAACTCGGCACAGTCTGGCTCGGATCGACATCACCACACTCTAGAACGGCCGTATTTATTCATGTAGTCAACGAGATGACTTCTAGAAGCGACGAATACATAGTAATGAAGGGTCAGCATCGTTTTCTGAATGAATCTCTGTACATTTGGAGTTAGCGTGGAATCGTTAACAAACATTCGCAAACGCCTACTAATACGTTTGAAAAGGCAGATATTTTCACACATCCTTGCTCGAAAACAACCTTGGCGGAAAGTCCAACTTATAACAGGGAACTGCAGAAAACGAAAATAAAGTATGTGGGAAAGAAAACGTTTTCTTTTGCAATGCGCAGATATAGTGAGCAGTTAAATTAGAAAACCACGCAATTATGTAGAACTATCTTTTACAGAACCATAAAACGTGTATCTTCAATTAACGAAACTTTTCGTACGTTAAAACTGTTTAGGATCTATTCACTTGAATCAAGATTTTTAACAAAATGTTTAGTTTTATAATTCACATTTATTTTTCCTAAACAGCTGTTAAATAGATGAAAACAAAATCCTCGCTCAATACTACAAACTTGGTGGTTAAGGAGCCAAGCATTTACACGTGACAGAGCGCCCGTTATGTTTGTAATGATGTGTTATCGGGATACAACAATATTCATTCAATTTCGATAGGTACCGTTTTGTTACTGACCCCACGATTTTGATACGGTACCGTTTTGTTACTGACCCCACGATGCAGGCAATCACAGTGATTGTGATTGCCGCCACTTTCCGTTGTATAGGTGATCTTGATGACTGAATGATGATGAGGGATTAATGCTTAGACGTAGAATGGAATCAATGGAATACACGCCAATCAGGCTGCAATCAATGGGGAGAGAACATGCCTTACACAATATAGCTTCACTATCAGCGCATGTTTCCTTGATCTCTAAGGGGAGGTAACTGTGAGGAATTTAATAATTTCGTTAACAGTTCCATCAAATAAACACGCTCCATGTTCCTGCGCAAATAAAAGGTTTCTTTCACGTGGGTGTTCGATAAGGGACAAAAACCAAAGTGTTGGTTTGCCTAAGTAGAGCGCGCTAGAAAAATCTCTCCGCAGTTAAATCTTGGAGGTGCGAGTGCTAGCCATAGAAATTATGTTAACACGTGCATATTATAACATAAGAAACGTAAAGTGTACACTCACCACAGTCGTAACAGGTGCTGGAATTGTTGTTCCCTTTACTTGCATTATAGTGGTCTGGTTGCTACCAACATCAATGTAATTTTTAATCCGATGCTCTGATTCGGGTCGGAGTGGAGAGACTTCCCTAGTGCACTGCAGTTTCTTTTACACGGGAGCAAAATGTCATCAAATTTTGCCTAAAACGCTAGTTATTCGTAATCCAACTTAATATACTTAGCGAGAGAATGGATTCCGGAGCTTAAGAAAACGTCAAAGATTATACTACTTCCTCCTCATACCTCACACAGTTTTTAACTGTATTTAGAAGTTAAATAAATAAATTAGAAATCGAATCCGCTCCATTCCACTGCACCTACGTAAATTCTATTGTTTCCAGAAATAACTATGGGCTGCAACTGTTTTCAAAAGTATTTTTGTCAGCACTCCACCCATTCATTAGCAAGTCGCCCTTACACCTCAATGTGCTTTCTGATCACGAATTCCCTTGTGCTTCAACCTTCTCGTACAGTCCCGCATCCATGTTCGCCGCCTCGTGCCGCGTCTGTTTTGGGAAGAAAATGGCCCCCCGAATTGTACACGAGCTCCGCCAAATTGCAGACCACGTGCACTCTGGGAAGCACATGCGCGAAGGCCGGCCGCCGCGGTTCCCGACACGCAACGCGCCGGAGTGGCTGGTAATGAAGGCGCACCGCAAATAGCGCACCCGGAACCCCGACTCCCGCAGCTCCTTTGTCATTAGCCTCATTAAACGTCGTGGAGCCAAAGTTCGGACTATGCTGCAGGGGGGCGGCCACTAGCTGGGAAATGCCGAAAACCGAGAAAAAAATCAGGGAATTTTTAGAAGAATCTGGCTACGGTCGCATTAGATTTATTAATAATTCTGCAATTAAGTTTGAGAACCTGGTGACAGAATACACTAACTTCACATTGCTGATCTTAACAACTTGGTAAGCTTGGCATTATCTTGGTAATTAATAGAAGAAACTAGAAAACTACCGATCAGAGCAGCCGGTCAGTAGAATTCTCTTCCAGTCGGTGGGTGAGTAACACAATTGCAACTCCGTGAAACAGTTGAGTGCAGGCTGTTGACAGGCCAAGGTGTGTCTGGGCTTTAATTGATGTCACTGCGGTGCCTCTGTCAGGTAGGTCCTAGGGTTTGACTCACGTCGGTGGTATAAGTTTTGACGCTACATAACTGGGTAGATTTAAGTCGCTGTCTGGAGGAGAATTCTAGAGGTTGGCTGCTCTGATCGGTAGTTTTCCGTGTTTTGTTTCGGTCAACACCAGGCGAATGCCTAACAAACGGACCGCGCGCGATCTTTCTTTCCTCTTCGTCGTTCTACCCTCAGGTCCCCTTACCTAGACACGCAAATACGTGCACTTCTCTAACACGCATATCGGTAGATCAATTGGTAACATCGGGCTGTGGTGTTACCCCGCTGGTGGGGAACTACCGGGTTGGGGAAAACCCCGCTAGCCGACGGGTAGGTCACCTCGGAAATGCCATCCAGCGGGGCAAGATCACCCTTCGATGACGAAACATGCACTATACTCACGGGACTAACGGCACCAAATGACGTGTCTGGAAATACTAATCAATCAATCAACCACCGATCTGAGTAGCCGATCACTAGAATTCTCGCCCAGTCAGTGGCTGAAATCCACGCAGCTGTCGGTGTGACAGTGGGGTGGTGTGTGTGGAGTTGTGGCGGCAGGGTTTCCGAGACGAGAAGAGACGGAAGCCAGCCGCGGAGCTCGCAGCTGTCGGGTTCGCCCTGGGCGAGAGGGCCACATGCCGCCCACGCCCGTATCGCATGTTTTGAGGCGCTGCATCCGCCAGCCGGGGCGATACGAGGAAGCACCCGGATGCGCGAACAAGGGCAAGGCGCGAGTCCTAGGGCGGGGCCTTCGCGTTTTCCACCACAAAACATCCGTTTGGAAATACCGATGTTCAACGTTAAAACATCGGCGTTAATAATACATCGCCCTACGGTGCAAGCGCCTCGGAAACTACATGAATGCTGCTAGGGCGTCTGGTTCCCTGCGAAATACCTTTCTTAATATGCACTTACAATTTTTCTTTAATTCCATTAAACAATTTCGATAAAAGTGTACCTTTAAACTTCAACAAAATAACTATTAACACCGATGATTTAATTTTGAACATAGATGGTTGTGGGACGATGTTTCATTAACATCGATGCTTCAATTTTCAACATCGACACTTTTGGGGCAATGTTTCCATAACACCGTTCAATTTTAAACATGGACGGTTTTGGGGCGATATTTCATCAGCAGCGTTGCTTCAATTTCGAACCTACATTATTTCGTTGCGATGTCTCATGAACAGCGATGCTTTCATTTTGAACGTGCATTGCTTCGTTGCAAGGTTCCATGAACACTCATACTTCAATTTCGAACATGGATTGTTTCGGAGCAGTGTTCCATGAACACGGATGCTTCAATTTCGAACATGGCCGCTTGCTGGAGCAAGCGATGTCAATTGCCTGGTGCGCGTGCAGAGACAGCCGATTGGGCGCCGCTCTGCCAGGTTGGGCCCGGCGCGGCGCGCTGCGCTGCGGTGCGGTGACGGCGTCTGCGGCGGGGGAGGGGGGGAGCGTGTGGGTCGCGGCGGCGCCCACGCGCTTGGCGCCTACGCCGCACGCGTGCACGCCCACTCGCCCGCCGCGCCGCTCGCCCGCCCGCTGCCTCGCCCGCCGAAGCGATGCGATGCGATGCGGTGACGTCATGGCGCGCTCGCGTAGCCATCGGCGACCGGCGGCGCTGCGAATTAGAGACGAGACGAAACGACGACGACGACAAAACATCGATGCTAACTACACATCGCCTGGAGACTATTGTTTTTAGAACTGATTTAATTATCCCTTACATCTAATGTCAGTGGCTCTAACATTATCATTACTTCGTAGGTAAATAATAAAAAAATAATAATTAAAGGGGATTTGCTTGGAAGCGAGCGTGAAGGTGAAACGGACCGCGTAATGCTGAGGCCAGTTCCCAATAGCATCTCAGCTCCGAGGGTGGGAGGGTGTGAATGGATGACGAAACACGAGGGGCGATGGAGGAATAAAAAGTAATTTAACAAGTGCAAATGGAAAGAACACATTGTTTAATCCACGGGTTTAATCCAAGACACTCCAATATGTATCCTATTTCTTCAAAATTTACATTCCTCATTTTTGTATTTCATCTCCTCCTATTTAAAAATTTAAGACAGACATTTTTCACATGTTAATTAAATTTGGTGACCTATTTCCTTCTCTGATGGGTAGCAGAAGTGAGAGGAAAACTGATCGCGGGCTGCAATCGGGCTATCCCCCTCTCACACGCGCTGCCTGTTTTTTCCTCGTGCGCCGGATCACCAGCCGATCACCGTAAGCGCACGCTCGCGCAGGTGGTGGCGGGGGAGGGGGGGCGGTGACAGTTTTAGCGCCCGCGCATTACGCGCCATAAACGCCTCGAGATGGGGCAATGCGTACACGGCGCCGGGTTTCTGATTGGGCTCATCCGGGCGGTTTGGGAGGGCAAAAGCCGCGCGACGCCCTCTCAGCGGCTTTCCACGTCGCGGTACTGCGATTTATGCTTCTCTGCCCCCTGCCAGCTATCGGCTGTTGACGGTTTCGTCCAATCGGGAGCTTGAACGCCACTCACGTTCCTGATTGGATGCAACCGTCAACAGCTGATACCTGCCAGAGGCAGAGTAGCATAAATAGCGATAGCGACGGGGAAATCCCTTGAGGGGACCTCTTTGAAGCTGGCTAGCCATCCGCAGCGAACCTCGATTTTTTAGAAAACGGCTGGCGTAATTAATTTAAAATTACGATAATTAGTGACTTATTAATTAGTGTTAAACGATGGCATGTAGTTTGTTGTGGTCTGCTATGGGTGGCTAGCCAGCTTGAGAGAGATCCTATCAGAGACCTTCCCCGTCGCTATACAGCGATTTATGCTACTCTGCTAGTGATGTCACTATGTTGACGTTCAAGCTCCCGACTGGATGAAATTATCAACAGCTGATTCCTGTCTGGGGCAGAGTTGCGAAAATCGCAGTAGAGTTGTATTCGTAGGCTTCCGAGGCCGGAGTCATTTGATACTTGTCTGTCCGGGATGAGCCGCGTCTCAGTCGATAGAGCTGACGTTTTTGCCATCGTGTTGTGGCCTTCCTCACATATATACTGCTGAATTCTGTCGGTTTCTGCTGATTTCTGCTGAGCAGTGTAGACCTGAAGAAGGCTACAACAAGATGGCCGAAACGTCAGCTCGATCGACTGAGACGCGGCTTCACCAATCGTAGTATAATTTTCACACCGGCTTAGCTGGGTCAGGACGTGATCTGATGTGACTGTAGTTCCTCTGACAGGGGGTCCTAGGACTCCACTCCCCATGTTGTTGGCAGGGTTTTCGACATTAGCTTGTCAGTTAGGTCGATTTCAGAGATATCTTGCGGCCGGCTGCTCTGGTTTTCCGTGGTTTCCTTCAACAGACAAATGCCGGAGCAGTACCCTAACAAAAAGGACACGGTGCGCTGCGAGGTACGCCTGGCGTTGATCGGAGAAACCAAGGAAAACTACCGATCAGAGCACCCGGCCGCTAAAATTCTCCTGCAGACAGCGGTTGAATTCGATCCAGCAATCTGGCTAGTGTCTAAAATCCTGTCACCTTCGAAACTTGAACTTCTCGACCTTCCGGTCAGTGGCACTGCAGTGACATCGTTTAAAGTCCTAAGCTACCTAAGCCGCTGTGAGTTTGGCATACGAATGAAATATTTGCACACGAGGGAAGGATAGAAGCAGAGTCCGACATTTTCAAATGAGGACTTCGAAGACCCATATGTACGAGTTGCATACAATATTTTGTTAGTAGGGATTCACGGAAACCTAAAAGTATATACTTTTGTTGATCCGTATCGCCCAATTGTATTGTTTATTTTACAGTAGCTAGTTGGCCATGATTTCTTTGGGTGCGCTTACAGTCTTATTTTACCGTGCCACACTATCCAATCAATAAGCAATGATGTAAGTTCTAAAGTCCATGCGTCAATGCTGAAAATTTAATTCCCGTGATGAATAAAAATTTAGAGATTTTGAAGAAAAAGAAGTTCTTTCTTGTTGTAGATTTTAGGACACATTTTGTTTCAAAGAAGCAGCATTGGGACCAGTGCCCGATGAGGTTATGAGACACTTTTACTTCCCCCAACACATAAGGGGGTTCTTTTTTATGAAGGAAAGTTTCACCGCATCGGTGTGGGGGGCGCATTACAAAGGTTGGCTGTAAACAACTTCCTTTCCTCGTCGACATCCTGCCAACATTGTTCGGAAGAAATTAACCGTTCATAATGGCAATTTTCAGTAGACGATTATAAAAGCGATATCCCCTAGCACACTGTAGGCAGATATTATGATCACTTACGAGTTTTGAATCACGAATTTCAGTCCCCGAAAACACAGTCATTTCAGTTTGACGAGTATTCCAATCTTCACGAATCTGAATGCTTCGAAGATAGATGCCTGGAACCCAGTTGGGTTAAGGTCGAATGTGAATAGTGTGCAAATGTTGTAGGTTTTGTGTCGTTTTCTGACTCTATCACGTGTAATGCCTTATTGCTGACCAGGGAATAAAAATAAAATAAAAGATTACTGCCAATGTCATGTGCAGTTCTGCAATTGCAAATTTGCGATGCCATTCTAAGGGGTGATTCATTTCACAGTGCACTGGCGGTCGCAAGGATAAGCTAGTGCACTCTACAAGCTCTTTGTAGCATTTGCATCTGTTATTTTTATGAGAATCGCGTCGTTGCTTCTTGAAGGCCGGTAGAGGTTACTTTACGCTTTCGCTGGCTACAGTTGGCTGACGCTGAACTAAAGTGGTCCATGAAACATTTCGACTAAAATCCAGGTAATGGTAATTTTGATCTAAACAGGTGAGCATATGTACATTCTAAAGTGGTCTATCTGTCATTTGTTGTTGTAGGTGCCGCATAATAAAAGTATCACTGCAGTGTTGGCAGATGGTTTTAATGTTAGTTCTTAAGTGGTCTAAAGTCACATTGTGATACATATCGTAGACCACTTTAGTTCCAGGCTAGCCAGTTGTTGACTAGCTTGGCTCTCGTTTCTGGTCTTTACTAAAAACACGCTAGGTGCTTTTCAGTCGTAAATAAATATAACCAAACAAATATTTTAGTGTGGTTAGCCTCTACGTCGTTTACTGAATGCAATGTTTCAAAACTCGAAATGTCATGCAATGTACTGTGTAAACAGTACATTTTAGCTATGTACTTGTCCTAAAAAGGTTTATTCTGGGTCTAGCCTTTATTATAAATACGTCAAATAAATTTCAATTTCTTTTATAATTTTTAAATATATTTTTAATATAAAATTTATTTTTTGTATTCTTAAATCTACGTGAAATAAATCTGTCACAAGTTTGTAACCCTAACCTTTCTATATTAATAGATTTAAGTATTAATACGCACCATAAGAAACGAATCATCACATATCTATTTGTAAAATATTGTAGTTTGCAGTTGAAATTTAATGTTATAAGAAAACGTTGCGGGGTGGAACGGAGCGTGGCGGTGAGTTGCAGCTGGTGACGCTCGCGTGCCCCGCCGTGTCTCTCCTCCTCCCCCTCTCCCTCCCCCCTCCCACTCCCCCTTCTCCTCCCTCGCATGAGTCACCTCTCGTACTCTCTAAAGCGGCCCCTCGCTGCCGGATCCCCACACCACAGCGCACGAGAGCGCAGCTGGCACGGGTACTAATCCTTCTTCAGGGCTGAAAAGCGGCCTTTCAATAGCCAAGGAGGATCAGGAGTGGACCGTACGTGTTTCAGAAGGAGGGCGCAGTTTCAATTTGGACCATCTTACTCTTCAGACAGATTTTTTGAAGTAATGGAAAAAATGTTAGCTGCAAATAAGTTAGCGTGTTCGTAATTGGAGACTTACTGTTTGGAGTGTGATATATCAATGTGTGGTAATTATTTTGAAGAAATTTAGTTCGAATTACAGCAAAAAATAGAATACAATAGAATTGTGGCTGAGTGCTAGTCTTTAACCTCTGCCCCTGAATTCGCATCCATTCATTCTGTAAAATATAAATAGGCCGCAACGGGATGGTCAAAACCTTATCAAGAGAACGTACAGGTAAGCATACACGATGAGGGAAGGGCTTGCGAAACTGACTTGCTCCAGTTGTAAAAAAACAGTCACCGTTGTACGAACAATGCAGCAGGAAGCAGTGGCGTTAGATTTACAACCAGTGCGAAAGAGTTTCGCTAAGATAGGCTTTCTCTTGGTTGCTTTGGCGTAAAGCGGCCCATTCACAGGTAAGCCAGGCTAGACGAGACTGCGACTCGCCGGTTAAAAAACCCTATTCTCTGTACGTCGAAGCAGGTAGCAGCGGTGACAGATTTACATTCGGTTCGAGGCAGGCTGGGCACGCGTGTCTTCATTGTATGTAATATTTTAAGAGGCCCATACACTGTCAAGTGCCATTTGTGAGCGTAGCTTGCATCGGTTATAAATCTATCATCATCGCTACATTGTTTCCTCAATGCAGAAGGTTATGTGAACAAAGGGGTTGCGACAGGTTAACAACCGACGCAAAACAGGCTCGGGAACGGTGATTATCGGTGTTTGAGCCGCACACAACGTGACGTTAAGACTCCGTGGGCATATGATCCGGAGAAGAGTTGATGACTTTTCGAGGCCTTTTTAGAACAATCAAATTCGAAAGGTGTAATGATTACGCCGGCCCTCATGCCTGAGATAGCTAATGTCTCGATCCTCACTCCCTGGACATGGATTAAAAAATTCATTTCCAGAAAGTAACCGAAAACGTAATAGGATATTTAAACGGCTGTTATGAGTATTCCAACCTTACCGTTCTATTTCGAACGATCTGCAGCACCCAATAGCACTACATACAGATGTTGATTCAGGTGTGGAACAACTACCGATGAAAACGTGTACCTGGTCGCAGATAACGCCTGTGTTTGTATTGCCTTATTTACTAGGCAGGCAGAACTTATTTCTTTCGATTAACCCCACCCGTACTTTCGTTGCTTACGTGATAACTCGCAATTATTTTTTGCGTTTTTTTCTTCGCCGATAGGGAATTAAGGGTAATTGACAATAACATAGTTTGATAAAAGGGGTGTTGTATACTAGAGTTGAACAATCCGAGTGTATGAAATGCAATATCGATTGCATGCTGTCACTGGTAAAAGAGTTACTTAGAGTGCCGCCCTTTTGGTTGCGTTTTTCTTAGTTTTTACGCGTTGTTAGCTTGACATGTTTCCAACACAGTCTTAGGAATGTGTGTTTGAAAACATTCGCTTTGGCAACTTCCGCCGTTGTATCTTTTCTGTACTACGCTCCGAGATTTAAAAAAGCGGAAGTGACGCCAGAATCTCCAGACACACAATCAACATGAATCCAGAGCGACATTGTCAGTAAATTTTAATTCATGTGTATAAAATGAGATTTAATTGAACAGTGTTCGTGCTGGCAATAGTTTTAATGATATCTCTTAATTGTTCATAGTCTTGTCATATTCTTACACATTTTCGACATCAGTTTATCAATATTAAAAAAAATGCTCTGGTCTTCAGAATAATCAAACGTATTGTGATTCAGGTTCCAGGAGGTTTCAGCGATAAAATATGGTTAAAAATATTTAGTGTTATAAATAATTAACCACACACGTTTCCGGAAACTTATCGCATCTTCAGTGGGTCTCCGCAAAAGAGAATAAGTAATCAAATTTAATTAACAAATAAAATGAAGTTAACGTAATACGCAATAGGAATAAATGCAAACGAAAAATGAACAATGTAAAATCTGTAGAAATACGATACCCACCCAATTATCTTGGATTAAACTGTGTTGTTTTCGTTTGCACACCTTGTCCAATTTCTTTCTCTTACTCGTTCGTTGGTCGTGTTTCGTCATCATCGCTTCATCATTCGTTCATCAGTTCGCCACCCTTTGCTCTTGGGACTTTCCCCTTCCACGACTGTCGATTGTTCCCCCGTGCTTCACGCCCCCCCCCCCAACTCCCCTCCGCGTCACGACAGCAAGAGGGTGGAAGGGAGGGCTTTGTCGTAGCTGCAGCCCCCGCTCAAGGCCTTGTTACACGGTACCATTTTCGTGCTGATTCTCGTATAGAAACTACATAAATTCCGACTTCTCGAATTGGAAGAACTGAAGCACTAAGACGTGTTTACACGGTGTGCACGTAGGTGTTGCCATTAGATGCCGTCAGGAGTTCTGCCAGCACAAATGAATTGTAGATTTGCTCCGTTCGAGTACATTCATTGGCGACATTTGTCTATTTGCGTTCTGAACTACTTTATTAATTCTTTTGTATGTATTAATGAAATACGAGGAGAAAAATAGGCCATCTTTGTTGCTACAAGCATGGTTATGGTTCGAAGTTAGTCTAAGCTAAAGTCTTTTAGCGGTGGCGCAGAAAAAGCTCTCCGAATGAAGGAAATCTTGGCTGCAGAAGTGGGATTCACTAACCTCACATTTGCAAGAGGCAGCACTAAATACATTTAGCAGAAAAGCCGAGAACTCGAATCCACCACGCTAACACTCAAAATCTCAAGAATCGCACCCAACCTAACCTCAAAAATTGAAAAGAATGAACAATTTTGGTGGAAACAAATCCAATAGTGAACTATTCTACCACTAGTGACACTAGAATCAAACTATACGATTTCTGTATGAAAATGATCGAACATGCTGAGGGACCGTTCCTAAATTACGTAACGCATATTTGGAGTATTTTCAATACCCCCCTCTTCCCATGTAACGCTCCCGTAAATATGCTTGAACCCCCCTAAATAATTACGTAACGCTTGCTACAACGGCTCCCCCTCGCAAAATGCAAGAAGTGAAAATAAATTATAGCTCAGTAATTCATGATAGTTAAAGTAGAAATTAGTTGGTGATGCTGGTTGCATCTAACAACAAGTTAGGGGTAACTTGTGAGTGATGAAAGAATGCTTGGACGAGAAAGGGTTGATCACAAGCTATGCACACGCCGTTCTGGACGATGCTGGAACTAGGGCCTACAGCGCCTATTTAAATGGATTCTAGAATATACTTCATATCAGTTTTGAATTTTTTCTTACTCTTACGTACTATAAGAAAAAAAATTCAAAAAATAATTATATTTATTGTAACAATTTACAACTAATAACTTCAGTTTATTTGTTTTTTTAAAATGTTTTTAAAACAAATTAATTAGTTAATAACTTGATGTAGTACAGGACTCAAAAAGAAATTATTTCAGGAAATGTTGAAAAATGTTATCAATGTTACATAACACGTAAAGAATAGCCCCTCCTCCTCCTATGTAACGCTGCCTCAGACCCCCTCCCCCCTCTTTTGCGTTACGTAATTTATGGCCGGCCCCTAAGGAACTTTCATGCAGCAATGCTGCAGTTTGGACTGCACGTTTTCTGTTCGTCCAATCTGCACGCAAACGGTACCGCGTAAAAGGCCCCCAACGCATTTGCAGAGGCAGCTTTCGACCGCAAAGCGACTCGAGGCGACGGTGGAATTGTCGCAGCGCGGAGAGCGCCGCTCTCTAATTGTCGCGCGCCCCCGGGCGGAATGGACTCGGCGCGTAGTTGTGCACCGCAATTTGGGCTGGCGTTGGCGAACTTCGAAAACTGGCCCCGGAAGGAGAACCGTCTCAGTTGCCTGCGAAAGAATCTTGTGGAAGTAAGGCGGCTTTTCTGGTGGTGGAGCGAGATGACACATTGAGCCGGTTCCGCGAAATGGGATATGCAAAGCTTTATTTTGTGTCTTTATTTCATACGTCGTTGATGAGCTGCAGAAATGGGAGGAAAACTGATCCCACTGAAATGTTTCTGGTCGGGAGGTTTGAGTCCCGAGTATTCCATATTAGCGAAGTAGCTGAGTGAATTTAACCATTTTCTGGAGGAGAATTCTAAAGGTCGGCTGCTCTGATTGATCAGTGAAAAATGTTAACTCTTTGAAGTAGTTGTGGCTAGACTTACGGAATGGAAACAAGTGCGTCTCTATTTATCACATCTGATAAGCGAGATAGTAAATACCCGCGCAATTGGCCTTCGGTAAATTTCAGGCGGGTCAAAAGTAGAGTGGTAGTAGGATAGAGGGTAAATAGCGGGAAGGGGGATAAGAATTGACAGGGGAAGAATTGTCACACATTTTTTTACGTGAAACGCCTTCAACATCGGTCAGGAGAGGCAGTGGATCGGTTGCCAAGTAAGTTAGTATAGTTCCGGAATACTGCTGTGTTACATCGAGCGTGAGTGGAACCCTTTTGTCTAGGTAGAAAGCATCGCGACGCGCCTAGTCCAGTCCCCAGGGCCGCGTGAGACAGAGGGGGGGGGAGTGTCTGGGGAGCAACTCGGCGATCGACCTCGAACTTCCGAAGCCCCCTGGAGACCTGTCCTCCCTCGCAGCGGCAGCAAAGGCCAGCTTTCGGCAGAGAACTCGCCCACACGCCTGCGGAGCGTAATGGAATCCGATAGATTAGATTTTTACGATCCTGTTTGACGAACGGTTTGGGAGAAGTAAGGCGGCATCGATTACAAAACATCGATGCTACAAAAGGTGGATGTTCCGAAGAACATCGATGCTAATAATACATCGACCAAAATGCTTCGATTTATTTTAAACATCGATGTTTCAAAGCTGCTTGATGTCAAACTCGCCCGCAACAAAATTGAATTTGTCCATGCTTGTGTTTATTAATTTATAAATATGATTTAAGAGAAAACAAAGTTAAAAAATAATGGACAAAAGTGCCTGTCTGCCTGAGGCCGCAGGTTTATCTCAAGGTGTTGTAAGTTGTCAGTTTGCCCTAGAACGATGTGGGAAGAAGGGGAAGTTTCACTCATACGGACCGTCCACTGACCGCCTCCTCATGTGCGGAGTACGAGGGAAGACGTATGAAACAGCTGACCATCGGAGCTCTTTCGGGCGAGAGTCTGCTCGGTGAAGGTAGTACAAACCTCGCTCGTGTGGTTGGAAGATACAAAGCGAAAGGACGACGGCTATTTCTTATTTAACATTTACAAAATTGTAATTTAGATAGTTTTCCATAAAAAACAATAATATTGATGTGAAAAAACATCGACTTTAATGTATCGTTTTGAAAACCATGCTGGTTACGTAGTTTACATCCGTTTGATGTCTTAATTCGCGTGCAATTTCGTTTCCACAGCATTTGTATCGGTTCTCACAGTATTCGTTTTTGTTTCCTCCAACTACACTTACTGGACTTTCGCTTTGACACATTGACGGCTGGCTCGAGCTGTGCGGCGATGCTCAACTCTTTTCGTGCGTCAAACAATTGGTGTGCGTACCTGACGAGAGCACACGCGTGGAGTGCGAGGCTCTTGGGGGAGGGGAGGGGTGGGGGAGAGGGTCGGGGCTCGCTGGCTGCCTGGCGGCCGTTCGCACAGGCGGAGTCGGCGGCGGAGGAAGCTATGCCGGCGGCCTTGGCTGCCGCCCACACAACAGCGCCCCGCCCCGCCCCCTCGCCTCGCCTCGCCTCGCCCCGCGCAGCCGCCGCCGCCGCGGAAACCTGTTAGTCTCCCTGCGCGCGGCTCCGCGCCGCCGCCCAAGGGAGGCCCGCCCGCCGCCGGCGCCGCGTGCGCCCAGCCGGCCCGGCCCGACACGGCACGGCACCCTCACACATGACACGGGCACGACACAATCCGGACGACCCGACTAGGCGCGACCCGACTGGGCACGGCCCGACTAGGGACGCCCGACTGGGGACGGCCCGACTAGGGACGGCCCACCCTATGTCGATACTACCCGATCCAATACAGCCTGGCCGGTGCAAATTAAATAATATTCTCTTTTTGTGTGTCTCGTTTTACATTAAACTTCTGTTATTGAAGGGAGTTTAATTTTATAGTACACATTTCGCAGAAATCTTTAATCGTTTTATAATACATGTTGTGATTACATCTTTAATCGTTTTATAATACGTTTTTGATTATATTTTTAATCGAAATGCTTTAAGTAAATAGTTCAAAAATCCTGCAGATGTGTACTTATTAGAAGCTGGAAAATTTAGAATACCAGGATAATGTTTCAATATACATAGTTGCTGCAAGGTTGTGGTGAAAAACTGGAAGATAAAACGTATTTGATGCAACGCTTGTAGCAGACATTGGGCGGAACAAAAAACACAATTCTATTCTAAGACTTCAAGGCTGGAATTGACAATGGATCAGTATTGCCAAACATCGGCGATTAAACTATTAATCATTCTTCAGTTCAATTCATCGTCGATTTTCAAATAGATTTTACATAGCCGTCATGTCGTGATTATTGGCTTTTATGAAGGAAAGGAAGTAGTTTGATTGCTTTTCAAAGGGTCTGTAGAACGTATAACAAATGCCACTTGTAAGTTGTGGAAAGCAAAGGTGAATCCGTGCAGAAAAAAAAACACGAAACATTTTCCTTTGAAATCTATAGATAGCACTATTTACTACGCGACGTATCACTAGTTCGCGTAATGCTGCAGGCGGCAGCAGGGGACAGACTGACCAATAACGCCAGACAGGCGTGCGTGGAACGCTGGGTGGTGTATGGTGCCTTCTAGTACAATATTGATTGTTCGGTAGGTAGCTCTGACCAACCTCCAGCCAGGCTTGCGAGGCGCACTTACTGGGGTATGGCCTTCATCTAGTACGATGTTGATTGTTCGGTAGCTGTGTGAATACGAGTAAGCAACGAGATCACTCCTGCATCCCCCGGCGAAGGCCATTTGGGCCCCGGCTGCCCGAGGCCCTTTCGGTTGGTTGGGCCGAGTGAAGTCTTCCTGAGCGACCTGCCGATTGCCCGCTGTTCCGCGGGGCGTCGCCGCTGCGGGGAGGGAGGTCACGTGACCCGGGAGTTCCCTCGTTACGCAACACGCGTGAGCCGGGCGGGGGAGGGGGGACATCCCCCTCCCGCCTCGGCCGTTTTGCCTCTTCACCCGGCGGCGCAGAGAGCGCAGCGCCACAACAGTTGCCGCTGCAGCGTCTCCGACCGACAGGTCCTAGGTTCGAGTCTCAGTGGTGGCGGATTTTCGACGCTAGCAGTTTTCTAGCTAGTTCGAATTCAGCCGCGGTTTGGAGAAGGATACCAGCTGCCGACCGCTACGATCGGTAGTTGGCAGTTTTTTTCTTTTATTTTATTTTTCCCGCTCAATACCTGGCTGATGCCGGAGCAGGACGTATCCTAAATAACGCGCATGACCTTTCCTGCCTCTTCCTATCATCTCCACTTACACACACACACACACACACACACACACACACACACACACACTACCTATACTACGAGCTTTTTTAAGTGACCGAAGACGTTACGTCGTCGTTACACCTCCTGCCTTATAAAATGAATAGTTTTAGTTAATTCGCAAACATCCTTCTCGACAGGGCTCTTGGCCTCAGAGATGTGCTTACTACTGTTAAAAAAATAATTTTATAAGGCAGGAGGTCTTGACCTAATGTCATCGGCTGCTTAATAAAATGGAAGTATAACTCTTTCCTTAATGTATGATGAAAGTTGGACTCGTTGAGTGCTGCGGAAGCTATCGGCGTCGTTCCACCTTCTCTCCTTATTCCCACGAAAACAGAAAACCAGGAGCGACGTTTGGCGTTGCTAACAATTACCGACTGCTGCAGTAGCAGCAGGTACGCCGCATTCCTGGCTCTCTCATTAGCTCCAGTTCCGTTTCGCCTCTTTCTCTGAGCGTGGGAATTGCGTAATTTACCTTGTTTCAGCTTTTCCTCTTGCCATTAAGGACTACTCATTATAATGCTTGACTAATATATCTGCTGAAATGATGCGACTTCCTTCCGCCGCCTGTCGTTAAAGAGAACGTAAAGATCCTGCATTGCAATGGCATTTTTCACTCAAAAATATAATGATGAATA
The DNA here is from genome assembly GCA_017312745.1 of Gryllus bimaculatus. Taxonomy (NCBI): domain Eukaryota; kingdom Metazoa; phylum Arthropoda; class Insecta; order Orthoptera; family Gryllidae; genus Gryllus; species Gryllus bimaculatus. The sequence goes on along the minus strand of BOPP01000054.1, from coordinate 779,626 downwards.
AATGCTGATTAGGTATCCAATTGGGAATTGTGTGAATGTAAAGAATTGAAAATGAAAAGGGATTTGAAATAAATAGGATTTACGGATCAAGAATAAAAATCCAAGTTTGACATATGAATCACAAGGAAATAAATGAAGCCACGTAATAAAAAGATGGAACATTGGTCGTAAACGGAGAAAATATTTGTTAACATTTTGTGAACTTCTCAATTTATCTTACAAAATAATAATAATAATAATAATAATAATAATAATAATAATAATAATAATAATAAAGAAGATAATAATAGGAAGAGGATAAGAAGAAATAACGATTCGCATTTTAAAGCATTTTCAGATTACTAGATTTGTCAAGTAAAAGCTGCAAAAGAACTTCTTGCTTGTTACAGAAACCACACATTATTTAATAACGATATTCATATTTTTAGAATTAGAAACAATGTTTTTTTCATTAACACTAATATCTTGGATTAGGTATAATTCAAGATGTTAGGTACGTGTTAATGAAATACTTTCTTTTGCATCTGTCCTCTAAAGTATTTATCAAAAACATTTTGCCAATAAGAATCAAGCAGCATTACTTTTGGCGCGTAAACCGCCGAGATGTCGATTCTTGAAATGTCGACGTGCGTGTAGGCGGTGCAGCTGGTGGCGAAGTCTGCTTCGGTCGCCGCGCTCTCTCGCTGCACCAGAGCGCCCGTTTGATCGATCACATGGAGC
>BOPP01000054.1:750009-778872 GCA_017312745.1 Gryllus bimaculatus | reverse complement strand
TCCCTCACTTGGGCTGACGCCGCCGCCGCCGCCGGCTGCGAAATAAGGCAACCGCACAGCGCGCTGCCCCAAGCGTTCAGGCGGAAGGGGAGATGGATCGGAGAGGCGGGGCGGAGGGGAGGTGGTATGGAGAATAGCACGCACAGCTCTTGTTGCTTCAAGTCTCCGGCGAATGTAAGTTGGGGACCCGAAGGAAAGTAAGTGAAAATTGGGGACCGACCCAGAGAAGAGCGTAAGTAAATCCTCATTCTTTTTCAGGTCAAAGCGGAAGGTTGCTCCCTTATTTTCGAAGAATATTTTGATAGGCATTAGCTTTAAAACGTAACATTCTTCCTATTTTTCTATACTTACGTCTGGCATATTTCTTTCGAAATATGTTTGGTTAAATTTGGTTTTAATTCATGTGAATCAATCGTAGATTGAATGAATTCTGCTTAGCTTATCAGTTTACATACGGCCAAAGTCTCTCGCTCAAAAGGATTGGAATCTGGAAATGTTTATTTGAAGAAAAAAATATAGTTATGGAGAACGTCGTTCTGTTCTTCACCCCATACACGCGGTTGCACATGATCCTAGGGGACCCGGGGTGGGTTAATGCTTAAGCGGTCTTATGACCCCAATAATTTTTCTACAAATATACTATCTGTGTAGCAAACTTCCAATGCGCGCGGAAATTGAAAAAGAAAAAAAAAAGGAAAAAAAAACTATTCAATCTCTGATCATGTGAGAATTATTTACAGTTTCATTAGATACCCAGAATGTAGGAAATACTAATAAAACTAATAAAGAAAAAAGAAACAGTTTCCTTTTGGACTTTGGATTTCATTTTATTATTTCTCCCGTTGTCTTGAAGTGAGGATGTAGATATTTCAATGGAATTGTTTTCCCTTATTGTTGTGTATTTTGGTTTTATTAAAGTAGTTTTTTTTAATTTGTTTCATCAATCTTAATATGTTTTGACATAAATGAATTCATAAATGATGTTCACCCCTGATGATAAGTAAAATAATTATGCAAAATATCATATTGTGCAGTTAGTGAAAAATGAAAAATTTTTGAAACTTGTATACTTTGATTGTCAAAAAAGGAATAAAAGAATACCTGAGTGTTATTAAATTATTAATATTATGTGACAAACACTCTGTTTTGTATATTGTGACTGTTGAAATTCATGTAATAAAGTTAACAGTAGTTGCGTAAAATTCTAATTCGATTTTCTACTCGAGCCACTAGCTGACATATGGCGCCCCGCATGCAGCTCGCAAGTTGGCCACCCCTGTAGCTACTCAGCTCTCCGGGCGACGCCGCGTCCTACGCACAGGTGTTAGTGTTCCGACTACCGTTCTATGACCTTCCTCAGGGCAAAATTTCGCATTGGGCATTTCAGATGCTTCGAAGGTCGCAGAATCCGAAACGTCGGCACCTGTGCCTAGGACTCGGTGTTTCCCGTGCAGCCAAGTGGCTACTGCCACCGGCCGCGGCCGCCTACGCTCCCGTTTGTCCACCCCCGGCTTAAACCATTAAGTTGGCGGCGCTGGGAGCGGCCGTGCGCGCGACAGCTCCATTCCGCCGAGGCTGCGCTGCGGATGCGCAGATGGGAGGCTCCTAAGCGGCTTCCTGCTCTCTCGCGCGCCTTCTAATTGCCTCCCGCGTTGGAGATTCCGGGCCAATTTCCCATACGCGAACCCAGCGCTGTGGGGGCTGGCGTTCCTTGCCCCAAGACGCGCCTGGCGGACATGTCAGGCGAACCTTGCGCTGCTCGAAATCGAGTCCTTGGAGGATGCATCATGTGCTTTTTTAAATAAAGGCTTTTCTCTAATACATGAATTTTTCATACATTTAGGTTTTAAACGCTTTGCCAACCCTACATGTTGTTTGACATTAGACGACATTGATGTATATGTTTCAATTTTCTCGCCGTACTATACACGTTGCAAAAGGAAAACATTGTAGTGGGCTGGCGGAAATAAACGATTTTTTTGACAGAAGAACGTATTCTCGGGCCTTGTAATCAAAAATTTCGAGAATTGAAAACAATTAAAATAAGACCTCGTTGGCCGAGGTGGCGAGAACGTGTGCTGAATCAGCGCCTCGGTCCGAAGGGTCGCGGGTTCGAGTCCCGCCGTGGGCATGGCTGTTTGTCCCTTGCCTTTCATGTATGCATGTGTGTTGTCTCGGAAGGGCTTGTGAGTCTGCATACCAGAGACCTCGGAGCCCGCAAACGTGTGTCTAGTGTAAAGGTTAATACAATATTATGAGTCCCCGTGAGGGACATAGTGGGTACCAGGCGGGGATAGTCGAAATCCACATCCTGTGAAGCTAGAAAAAAAGCCCAAGGAAGAAAAAGAAATAATGGAAGTTAAGATATGCTGTTGTAACTCCACTACCTTAATATTCGATTTTGATGTATATGTTGCGACTCTGAAATTGCTTATTTTACTCATAAACGTATTCCTTTGTTGCAGGTAAGAACCCACGACCAGACACCTGAGTTTTCTTTTCACGTTTGTTGCTGGTAATGGTAAGTCCCACCTGCGACTCGATGCTAGCTGCTAAAGCAAACAAATGTAATAGTAATCCATGTAATGTAGTAGGAAAGAAAACCATTTGGAGACTATGTAGGTAAATCAACAAAAAGGTTTTAAATGATTGAAACCACTTAGGAAACTGGTGGCAAAACTAGTGGTACTAAAACAAGTCGTACTTTCCTGTGAAATTCCGCCGAAAGTACTCAAATTTTAGAACATTGTACATGAATTTATCTCAAAATATAAAGAACTGATTTCATTAAGGTTAAAAATCTACATCTTTATAATTGTAGATGAAGGATGATGCTGAAAAAATTTTGAATTCTTCAATTTCCGAAAAATCTTAGTTTTTATAAAAAATTAAATTCTCTTAAACATGCTTCATACTATCCAACAACAAAATGTATAAAAAAGATAGTGCCATTTTGTTGAACATTTTGAAAATGACCCAGGGGCTTCATGTAAATCACCACCCAAAATGAGTTTCAAATTCAAGTGACCGTTACATCAGCCAAATCAATTGAGGAATGTCAGTTTTGGAGACAATCGGCTGAACAGTTGAGCCGCTAGCGTTGCTCGTAGACGTACGGACAGACAGTATTGTCATCAATAGATTTTTCGGTATCAAGGACCCACAAAATACCGATTATGGCTACACCACATGTTAGATTTTTTTTCTAGATTTAGCCACTGGAATGATCTAATGCGTAAGCAGTGGGGAGATATGAAAAACATTCATACGGAGTAATCCATTAAACGTCCGTATGCTTTAGTCCGCGCCTACTTAGAATTCCCAGGTCTTTGCTGGCGTTTCGACCTGCACCACACCGGAAACGTAACAGAAACCTGACCGCCCTCAAAAGGCCCTTAGCTCCGAAGAGCGTCGGCGACAGGTGCTCCCAACACGCCAAGACTACTGCCTCGTGCATATAAAGAAGACCTCTAAATATTTGTGCCTAAAATACGCTTCCCAAGTTTAGATGGCGCGTTTTTACGCTGTCATAACTTACGGCGCATTCTGGGGGGCGAAGTCTTCAGCGCCGACCGGGAGCCGCTCCTCGTGAAGGACACTATTTTTTACTTCGTACATTTTACTCCGAAATAGAATGTAATCTTAACGTAGATCTTTTTGGAGTGTTCAAAGTTTTTGGAATATTGAAACTGAAAATGTCCCCGTCTCGTTGGCAAAAGGACAAAATGACGGACTGCAGTATCTTAAAATAACAGTATTTTAATGCCTATTTTTAATAATAATAATAATAATAATAATATAATAATAATAATATAATAATAATAAATTGTAAATTGGCCCAACTTCAAGGATGTGAATTAAATACACTAATTAATGTTCGTTAATCTTGTTTTGTAGTACTAGATATTCCTTGAATGTACAGGCCCGTCGAGACAAATGAGGCATTAGAACAAGCAGGAAACGTTCATTCTAATATTGCTCCTTTAGACTTAAGATTTTTTTCATAAAATGTATTACTTAGGACGGACTACTTTTATATTCCTTCCGAAGGAGAACGAGTGACAAGGATTTTGTCCTACGACTTTGGCGACGTAAAATATTTCTTTGATAAGAAGTACAATTTAAATGCAAAACGGTGGTTACGACTCCGTGAGGTTGCATCACAAACTGTAGGGGACACGCGTGGTTTGTGGCTCTGTAAAATTTTTTGGTATGCCTTTGTTGCTGTTTCAAAGAATTTCTTTTCGCATTCATTGGGGATTGAAGTGTCTTGCTGCTTTGAATTATTTTCTTCGGTGATTTTAATATTAATTTTATTTATAATGTATTAATTTGTCATACTGAATGACATTCTGTTATGAAAAGTAGTAAAAACTGTGTGAATAAATGTTACCGTCTGAAGGGGAAGGGCTGGTAGCCTTTGATCCCATCACGGCGTGGGAGTGCCGCTCATTAATCCCCATGGTGATTATTTCCGTCTTCGCTACTCATCGCTCTTGTGAGCGCACGTGTTCGGCCGTGTACTCACGTGCCTGGCTGGGTGTGGCCCCACCCCACCCCCACCCGCCTCAGACAGCGCCGCTGCCACCCACGCCGCCTCGCTCTACGCCAGGGCGAAGCTTTGGCGCAAACGTGTCGCTCTTGAAACCTACTGTGACAGGCTTAGGTAGCTCAGAGCATCAACTGATGTCACTGCAGTGCCAGTGCTCGGGAGGTCATAGGTTTACACTCTCGATGGTGGCAGGAATTTCGAGATAGCTAGATCGAATTCAGTCGCTGTCTGGAGGAAAATTCTAGCGTCCGGATGCTCCAATCGGTAGTTTTCGGTGGCGTCTCCGATCTACACCATGCGAATGCCGGAGCACTACTCTAAAAAACTGGCCAGGGCCCGCGCGCTATCTTTCCTTCCTCTTCCTCGTCATATCCCCACCCCTCTCTTACACACACTTACACTCGCATGTACTATAGCTTGTCCTGGCTGGGGAGGTGCCCCACTAGTGGGAGATACGTGGTTGGGGAAAACCCCGCGTGCTGACGTGTAGTTTGACTCGGATCCCGCTGTCCAGCGCGAGAAGATCATGACCAACTTTAACAGCGATTATAAACATGCACTATACGTACGGGACAAATGACCTTAGCCGTTGGCTCGCCCGAAATCACTAATCCACAATCAAAAAACAAACTGATAATCGTTCAAAACAAATATCTCAGATTAATCACAAATACCCGAGGTCTATAAGTAACAAACAACCTCATTCTGAATTAAATACAAATACTATCAGATACTACTATCAAAAAATAAATCAAATAGCCCGAATGTCACGCAACCTCTACCAAAACCTGACAGACAAACCATCATTTCTTACTAGCGAAGCAGTCAACCCACATCCGAATGAAAAGAAAGAAAAAGTGCCCCGTTTGGAGCGCGGACTGGGCTTGGGCGCACCTGCACGGCTGGGCAGTGCGGGGCTGTCGCCTTGCGCCTCCCGCTACGGGCATCGGCGCCCGCCGCGGCCTCCAACGCCCCGTTAGAACGCGCAGCCTTCGCGAGCCGAGTGGCGGCTGGCGCCTTCGGGCGAGCTCTCGTCCGTAAGGACTCCACGGGCCTTGGTGCAACTCGTGTGCGTCTCGATGCTCGTGGTTTGTAATGTATGTATTTATTCCTATACGCCCGTGGAGGTGAAATGATTTTGTACTCGTGACGGTGACGTGAAATCTAGGCAAAGGCACTCAGCACCCAGTGATGTTACAAATCCCTCGGAAACCTGTGCGTGTTCCCTCACTAAACCACCTTTTTCCTTGAATATGTAGTTTTTATGATCTGCAATAGCGTTTACAACTTGTATATTCGGTGAAGTTTCTACGAAATGAACAAGACATGGGCTGGGTTCGTATTGAACTGTGATAGTCCATCGTTCCAACACTGCCGCTGATGCACCTGTTTTGTCTTGCGCAGGGCCGTGTTTCAATCACCTACACTTTGTGCAAAACGATTTTATGTCTCACGCTTGACTGTCACGTGATACCTACAGAGAACGTAACGCAACGTATGACGTAATGTATCCTTACTGCCATCATCGTCTAATAAAGAAATGAAGGAAATAGACTCATCGTGTCAGTGGAGAGCTTATACCTCCCGTTTAAGACGTTCGGAGTCAAAATTTTATCTCATTGAAAAGGTATCAATTTAAGAAATATCAAAAATATAAAACTGTAAGGTGGTGTTCGCTTTATATTCCCGCAGAAGCGTATACAGCGCGCATATGGGAAGGGCAGAAAAACACGGGAAACCTGCCTTTGGCTGTCAAGTAAAAGTATTCGCACAGCGTATAGCATATGTGTGTGTGTGTGTATGTAACAGTGGCATGTCCAGCACAGAGACGGAGAGCATTGGGACCATGCCTCCTCCCAAAAGACCCAGAGTTCTTGTTTGTTACGTTCGTTGTTTTCTTATTTGGCAAAATTTATTTAAATATTTATTTGAGAAAAAATCTTTTTTTAAAGTGTATAGTATCATATATACACCACAAAAATAATATAACACCAAATGTTTCTTTACAAACATCTATGATGGCCTCCTCCAAAATTGTCGGTTAGATCCGCCCCTGGTAGGTATGTATGTTCGTGTATGTGATAATTAGATCATGTAAAATCTTTATAAATACAATGAGTAAGCAAGCTTACCAATTCAGTCATTGGCCCGTTAGTGAACGATGTGAGCCTGATCAGTATGCCGAACGAATTTCTGTTCCACCTCCCAACGCCCTAATTCTCTTTCTGCCCTACTGCTATTTTACGAACCGTCGCCAGCCCGTTGTCGATACGTCGTCTACCCTCCGCGTGATTCGCCTTGACCTGTCGCCCGTGGTGGCCATTAACCCAGCGCCTTGCAGCGGGTTACGGCCGACGGGGCGTGTTCCGCACCGCGTCGCGTCTCTTGCCGTAGAGCCAGGTCGTCCCAGGCGACGGCCTCGCGTCCTAATCAGTCGCCCGCAACCTTTCCCCTCGCTTTCATTACACGCCGTGTTTTACGAGCCCCCCCCCCTCTCCTCCCTTCCCCTGGCTCCTTGGGGGGGGGGGGGCAAGATGCTGCTGCGGAAAATCTCAGCAGAGCGCCTAGGCAGCTTGCGTCAGAAGCCCTATACTGCGATTTTCGCAACTCTGCCCCTGGCAGGTATCAGCTGTTGACGATTTTATCCAATCGGGAGCTTGAACGTCACCATACTGACGTCACTACGATGATGATGAAGCTCCCGATTGGATGATGCCATCACCAGTGAGGGATAGAGATGCATAAATGCAGTGCAGGTCAGGGGTGTCGAACTTGCAAGGCTTCAAGGGCCACAACGAAAATCTTAAATATGGTTGCGTTACATATTTTCATTTCCCGGGCGATCCACATGTGACTTCCCCGAATTGTTGATCTCGGCACTTTGCCTTGTTTCTCTGCAACAAGGGAAGGGGGAGGGGGAATTTAACCATGCGTGTTATGAGGCTACACCATGCATAACGCAGTGGAACATTGTGGAATGATTTTGAATTTCTGAATCTACCAATAAAAATTCTTAAATCTAACCTTATCGTATTTACACATTAAGGACATGTTGACCAACGTGCGCTAGGCTAACAATATTCTCGCTCTTCATGGAAGCAAGACAGTTTCAACTTTTGTGTCCAAATTTTTTACTAATGGCGTTTCGCGGGCCAAATGGCCCCTTGGACCGCATGTGGCCCGCGGGCTGCCGTTTGGGCAACCCTGCCGTAGGTGCTGAGGCCAGCGTAACCTGAACCATTTATGGTTCGTTAGATCGATCACGGTGAAATACTCCCAAAAATACTTTAAATGGAAGCAAAAACCTTATGGTACAAAAACGGTGACCCTCACCGTCCATCTTTTTAATAAAAGAAGTTTCAATTAGTACAGGTGCTTGTAGAAAAACTTTCGCGTGCGTAGTTGTTGGTTGTTGTTTTTTTTTCACAAAGAACATGTAGAAATATACTGGAGTGTCGATACCGCTAGCACTAATGTTGGAAGCCGTGTACGGATGCTCGCAGTGGCGGAAGCGTGCAGGCTACCTTTAACCTTTCGTTGGAAAGGGCAGTTAACGAAGCGACGACGCAAACGGCGGCGGCAGGAGCGGACGCTTCGCTTGCATCGGAGTGCAAGGCCACGCGGCGGAATTAACTCGTCTCCCCCCTCCCCCCTCCCTCCCTGTCATACGCCTTTCACACACTTTTTTTCCTTCGTCTCTCTCGGGGGCTCAGGTGCATCAGTTGATGACACTGCAGAGTCTCTGTCCGAGAGGTCCCAAGGCTCGAGTCCCGACGGTGGCAGGATTTTCGACACTAGCTTCGCAGCGAGGTCGAAGTCAGTCGCTGTCTAGAGGAGAATTCTAGCGGCCGACTGCTCTGATCGGTAGTTTTCCGTAGTTTCAATGAACACCGGACCAATGATTGTACCTTGTTCATCCAGCGTCCCTTGTTCGCATTATTTTAATTTTGTTTTCGGTTAATCGTAAAGTATAAATTCATAAACACGGAATCTACGAAAGAGGGTTGCACCAGATTGTAATGTTAGAAATAACTAACCCTCAAAAACACTGACGTTTAAAACATCGATGTCAGTCTATTGACATCGTTGGTTTGATATTGAAGAAATATAATAAGTAGAGCCGTTTGCCAACAAAATTGCTATTGAAATGGCTGCTTTTAATGCCTTAACCATCATCGTTAGATTTCTGATACAAAAACGAATACAAAATTGAAATATTCAGTTCTAATACATTACTAGTAAATGAGAGTGTATTAATATGTCATCGAAAGTTCCTATTTCAATAAACAATATTGTTGGCAATGACAACGCTTATAATTATTTTATTTGGCATTTCAACGGCAAGTCACTGTCGAACTAAATTTAATTTTTAGCATCACCGATGTTTAGCATCACCGATGTTTAGCATCACCGATGTTTAGCATCACCGATGTTTAGCATCATCGATGTCGCATCCGTATACTTCAATTTTGTGCAAAGTGGCCGATGACATTAGAACATTGTTACATCTCCTGTCTTGTAAAATAAATGTCCTTTTCAACGGGACTCGTAGCCTCAGAAATGAGCGCACTTCTTTAAAAAATTCATTTTATAAGGCTGGAGGTGCAGTAAAGAACTCTTAAAAAACCAACCCCGCTTAGAAAACATCAGCCACTTAAAAATCATCGGCCACTTAAAAAATATCGGCGACTTAAAAAAACATCAAAATATAGAACAAGTGGCCGCCGCTGCGTTGACTACCCCAGTAGCAATGCGGCGCGCGTGGCCCAGTGAGCGTCGCGACGAAAGTCGCAAGAGAGTCGTTTGCCGCGCTCAGCCGCCCTTTCCCGGCGCGCCGCCGGCAGCATCTGGGTCAGCGGCGGAGGAGGTGCAGCGGCGGGGCAGTTCGCATCGCGCTGCTCTGCAGACGGCGCGGACTCTGAGAATGAGGTGCCCTCGTAAGACTCCCGCCCACGCACTTCATCACACGCGCGCGCTCTTCCTCCTTGTCTCGACCGCAAGGACGGGCGATTTTATCGCGATTCCTGCGGCAATCGATCGTTTTGTAATCGGAAAATATGAAATACTAATTTTTACACTCGATATTTTTGTTTTTCGGTTATTAATATCGATTATTTTATTGCAAATATTATTTTCAACACAAACTTAATGTAAGTTTATCATACACTCTTTCCTCGTTTGGTCTCGACTGCAAGGTCGGTCGATTTCATCGCGATTAGTATGCAAATCGATCGTTTTGTAATCGGAAAATATGAGATACTAATTTTTATATTCAAAATTTTTATTTTTCGGTTATTAAGGTCGATTATTGAATTTCAATTATAATTTTTGAGACAAATGGAATGTAAATATAGCTCCCTACACATTTCGGCAAATTAATTCATCATCTCGTTTCTCTCTCTCGGACAACAGAAAAATAATAGAGACAAAATAAGCAATTGGTTAATGTTTGTAAAACTGCTCGACTGCAAAGTCGTTCTGACATTTTAAGTGTGGCCTATTATGAGTGAGATGGGAAAGAGAGACTGAATGGTTGCCATAGAATTGTTCAAAATAGAGTACTTTATTAGCTGGGACAAACTGTGAAGTTCTAGTGAGGTTGAAGCTGCGATTGGATGCCAGCGTCGCAGCTGCGCATCCGTCCACGGGCTTGATGCTAAATGGAAGTGTGTGTGTGTGTGTGTGTGTGTGTGTGTGTGTCGGAAATCCGCTGTCGTGAGTACTCGCACCGCAGGTCTTTTCCGGTCGGAGATTCTGCAGAGGCAATTGCGCTCGCTCGGGGCTGCTGGTTCCGCGGGGCGCTGGCAGGAAGTGCCCGTGGGCCGGCGGGGCGGACGCGATCTAGTCTCCGGGGCTTTCTTATCTGGGGCGGGGCTATCTGCCGAATCGATCGATCGCCTCCGGCCACCACCTCTCTCGCTCTTATTGCTTGTCGGAACGCCGCGCCTCGCCCCGCCCCTCCCCCCGCGACTTCGCCTCACCGCCCACACTTCCTCCGTAAGCGCCCACGTCGTCACTCCCACCCACCCTGTCAGTCCCACCCCGCCACGCCACGCCCTCGCCACCGCACCCTGCTCGCCACGCCACACCACGCCCACCTCGCCGCTTCCCACCCGCCACGCCACGCCACGCCACGCCCACGCGCTACGCTCCCCACCCCGCCACGCCCCTCCCTGCCAAATCGTCCATCACCACCACGCCACTCCACCCGCCCTGCTACCACTTACCCCGCCACGCCTCGACCCGCTTCCCCACGCCACCTAAACCCCTATTACGCCGCACCTACCCCGCCATACTCTTCCCACCCCGCCACGCTCACTCCACCTCACCTCAACCCGCCACGCCCCTCCCACTCCTCCTCGCTTCCCCGCCCCACACTCTCACTCCCCCACGCCCCAACGCGCTGCTCTGTTCCTGGACGCCCCGGGCCGCGCTCCGTGGCCGGGGATTGGCCAATGTGTGTGGAAGACACCTCCAACCTTCAGCAGCACCAGTGAGACTTTAAACGAGTTTCCTTATTCAACGGATTACTACTCAGGGCGATCGTTAGTATTCACAGTGTACTTTCTCTGCAAGCGTTGCAGAATCACAATATTCGAAGAATGTACTCCTGTTAGCTTAACGTTATTTAAGACGGCTAGTTATACACGGCCGAGCTTAATTTCACCTGTACCTAAACAACTTACGACTATATAAATTTACTTTAACGTATTTACAATTGACACATCCGGACGTAAATATTGTAATATAACTGATTTTACAAGTTTCATTGAACACTAATGAGCTGCACTACACTAATGCAGCTACACTAATGATACCACTACTTACATGAAATGAGCTACACAAGTCATAACTTACGGCTGAATTTATTCCCAATTGTTCTGTATTTTTGAAACCTCCAGTGACATAGCGAGCTCTTTTACTTATCACACTTAAGATCAATAAACTTGATTTGCTCTAATGTCAGATGCCATAACGGGTTCTCGAATTGTCTCTGGTGTATACAATTTGCGAAATAGAAAGAAGCATATTTAGCATATTTTACATTACAACAACCGTCACGATTTAAACGATTGAGTAAACTCTTAAAAATCCACAATCAGAATAGTGACGTAAATACGAACATAAAAAACAAAGCAGACTTTAGAGTAGAAAAGAAGGGAAAAGAAGAGAAAATTAAGCAATGGAAGTGGATAAGAGAAGAGAGAGGATGAAACGATCATGAAAAAAGGAAGAAAGTAAAACCCATGAATAAAAGTACAGTTCCGGTAAAATTTATTCAATACACTGAATTTAAGTGTTCCGTATATCAGTATGAATGTATCATTTTGCAAAGTATTGCCATCCGATTTCCTCGTTGGTTTTCGTACTCCATCTCACCACTTACCCTCTACCTCGGTGGGTTTTTTTTCTCCCTCCCGTTGGCCTCATCAATCTTCTTCCATTTCAATTTTTTACTCAGCGCCTCTTCTTTTTCGTATGAACTTCCCGACTGAATGCAGCAGCCGAGAGATCGACTTTTCCTCTGCCCCTTTCGAGCGCGCTTTTGTTCATTCTTTTCTCCAGCATCCGAGAAGACGCGAAAAGCACTAATGTTTTCGGAAGAATCGTCTCGGCTCTGTGAAGTGGAAACGCCAGAAGGCCGAATGAATGCGCTGAAAAGATTCTCCGCCCCCCCAGGTTCTCTACTTTCAAACTTTCGATAATGAATAAAAAAGAATCCACAGAAATATATCTACATTTGAAGTCGTGTAAATCACTTTCATTTTAGACATTGGCCCCAGAGGGGAATTCGTAGTGAGTTTGTGAAGAGAATTGGTTCTTATAGATGTTCGTCGCAGTTCCGTTTTCTGTAAACTAATTGAATTTGTGTGTGAGTGAAAATAATTAAATTTTCAAACAGGCAACGCTTGTTCCAGTACGTGGAAACAATAGGGTTCCGAAACTGGCATTATGATATATAGGAAAGATTTTAAAAAATAATTACAAAATCAGAATGCAGATCTAATCGTGTGATGAAGGATAACAAGAAGTTTTGGAAAACGAAATGCAAATTCCGTAGAAGGTGAGGTGTTGTGTAGAGGAATTGTAACTAAATCCTTATCTACTGGGTGTGTGCGTCTGTTTTGCATTCATTCGCCGATTCAGGAGTCCCAGCTTGAAAACATGGGTCCCCGGTCGCACATAAAGCGCAGTTGTTGGCGCCGAGGGAAAGCGTCGTCTTTTCTTGATGACTTTTGTCTCTCCTCCTCCTCCTCGCGAAGTCCTCCCTAAGAGACGGGATTTTATTTCCAGTTGGCGCGTACGATTATGTTGCAACACTTTTACTTTTGAATTATCGCCAACTAAAGAGCCTATTACAATAGTTCTTACTTCTGTGAATGCTTTAGTTATTCGTACAAAGAATAATATTTGCGTTCCGGACACGACAAAGTCTCGGAGACGTGGGGACAATGTAGTGATATCCCTCATCTACTCGTACATTTTAAATGATGCACATCTGCGATCTAGGAAATCGACGGATTCGTAACATCGAGTGGTCTCTAAGAATTCTCTATTCACGCGATTAGTTTTTGTCATTTTACCGCCCTAAAAAAATTAAACTAGCACCAAAACGTTTTCGATGTTAATTAAATATCGACAAAAAATGTCAATGTTAAAATCATGATAAAATATGATAAAACAAGTAGTATTTTCCTATCCCTTTAATTATTGTACTCAAATGTGGTACATTTTGTAAAGAAAATGTTAAAATTAATATCTATGGAATGTAAAGGCGTCTTTATTTCTGCCTTTTATATGTGCCCATGAAACGTATTACAAATTTAACAAAATACCATTGGGGCAAACCTAGAGCCCAAAATAAACCACAAAGAATTAGTTACGTGTGGGCATCCACAACAGTGATAGATGTCGGTGGCTTTTGGTTTTGAACAATACCCAACAAAAAAAGCTTCTTGAAATTTATTATTTTATTTATACAATTATGAGATTTTTTTTAAACACGATGTTTCTGTAAAAAAGATCGATGTGAACAAAACATCAAACACAAAACATGTTAATTTGTCGATGTTTGATCGAAAAGATCGATGCTTTAAGAACATGGATTTTTTTGCCGGGAGCCATTCAGCGCAGCCTGGGTCTGTCTATATTTACGCGCCCGGCGCCCGCGCCGCCTCGAGGCGTCTGCCTCACACGTGGCGCACGCGTCTGGCTCGCGAGACTTCCTGCGGTCCCGGTGGCGATATCGCTGCTTTCGATAGCGGAGCAGGTGGGAGGTTTTGCTCTGCGAGGTGTTGCAGCGCTCGACGGCATTATCGATTAGGGATGCGACGCCGGTGTCGATGTTACAAGAATGGATTTCGAGGTTTTAAACATCGATGTATTGAAGCCGATGTTTTGTGCTTGATGTTTTCAATGTTTTGGTTGTAAGTGAATAATTCTCATCACAATTTTGTAAAAGTTATTGTTTTTATGATTATTATTATTATTATACAAGTTTAAAAATTATAATTGCAATATTTTTTTAAACTTTGTTTTCAGTTAAATGTTCGTCATAAATTAATTAACACTGCTATTGTCAAATCCAATTTTGCGAGCCCGAATTTAATATTGTAGGTTAATAAAACAACATGAAAACGTTGGTGTTAAAAACGTCGGTGTTTTTTTAATTTTTTTTTTTTTTGTAAATTTTGAATATCAATGTTTCGTAATATCGATATCGCATTACTACTGTCTGTCTTCTGCTAAGGCGCAATTAGAGTTCAGTCTACTTATGTGCATCTGCGCATTTTCAGATGATTCAGATTGCAGTCGTTCGCTGCACGCTATGCCGTTCAAAACTCCTTAATGCTTCCGTTTTCGATGTTGACTTCCTCATGCTTATTATGCCGGGATATCAATACCGAACTGTGGTAGTAGGTCTCTCTTACAAAATGCTTCACTGCTAGGAACTCCAAACAGTAAAAACAACACGAACGGCTGGAATTCAGGATTTTCTAAACAAGAACCTGCCCAGAAAATTGCACCCGCATTGATGTCTATGATATATGTAATTTAACGTACAAATAGCAAATATGTGCGTAAAAGCTGTCAACGTATAACGATAGTTCGTGTCCTATGTCTTTTCATCAGAAGTTTAGTATTATTTTTAGGTAATCAATTATTCTTAATCATTATATGTGTGCTTAAAATTACAATATTTATCGAAACCATAGAAACTTGAGTCTTCGCAGCCCATTGCATAAGCACCAGCTGTGCGAACTGTTGAACACCTGTGCAATCAAAGTTGAATCGAGCTCTAAGCAGACAAACCAACGAAGGGTCACAATAAATGAATTTTACATGTGATATTACCACTTTAACCGCAAGAGACGGGTGTCGTATTTTCATCGATCTTCGGAATTTTGAAACGGTGTGCGAATGGAATAAAGAATTCAATGGCCACAAAAGAATATTCAAATAAAATTTCATAGCTGCGAATCAACGAAAGAGAACGAGGAAAAGATTCCGAGGGAATAAATTTGTTCCAAAGAACGCTCAAGTGCTCGAGTCAGTGACCGCAGCGAAAAGGAACGACCAATTAAATCGGAGATAAACGAAGCGGTCTGAAAGAAACTGAGAGCGCCGGGAAGTGCAAGAAAATGGAAACTTCACGCACACTAACAAAAGAATGGGGAGTATAATGAGAATGCTGAGTAAAACCAGATAAAGTCAGCACAATTTGAATTCTTAAGTAAAAACTGTAAGTCATTTTCCGTGTGAAACGTTATATTTATTTTTGTTAAAATATGTTTTTTAATTCTTTAGTTATTCTAATAGATAGATTTCAATTAATTATAGTATTCGATCAAATTTTAGTCAGCAAAATTAATAAAATTAATCTTCACCTCCTATTAACATCATTTGTAATACTAATGATTTTCCATAAAAGTAATAATTGCACTGTCTGGACGTAGTTTTTAGTGTAATCCTTATATCAATATAAGTGCAGTTAGCACTAAAACTGTAGACCAAGAAACAATGTAATAAAATGCAGTAATTTAAATCTCGCCTCTTAAAGTGAGAGCAGTGAAAGGTTTTTAAATTTACTCTTTAAATTTTCGTTTTGATTCTCCAATTTACTGATTGGGAAAGTGTTCCATTTATGCACAGACTTATTTTGTAGAAATGAATCAACATTGAAAGAACAAAAATTAATTTTCTTGTGGCACGTGCAGTTTCGTGGCAGACATATTTGAGACACAGAACGTGCATACCATCCTCTGTGTTGACATCATCGGGAATATAATCGAAATGTTTCGTATTGTATTGACGAACTTGTAAGAACAAAAATGATCAAAAAGCATTAAATTCTTGACCGAATTCGACACATTACTTAGAGAATTAAACGTTGGAAAGAGGGCAGATCAAAGTTAATAGTGCACAAAGCGTAAGCATGGACGGCTGGGACTTCTCCAGGAGGTCGTGATGTCTCCATATGGCTGGATGAGGCTCTAGAAGGGGAGAGGCAAAGCTCTTCCAGGCCTTAATGTCCTTCAGGCGTCAGCACTCGCTAGGGGACCCCCGGTGTCTCCAACTGGCGACTAGGAACTGCAGCCGCTACTGCACAGGGCGAGGAAGGAGACAGGGGGTATGAGAACGGCAGGAAAGAGAGAGTCCGGTCAAGAGAGGATGGAAAGATGAGAAAGAAAGGAGAGGCAAGGAGTATGAGGGAGAAGGTGAGAGGAAGGGAGAGTGCGATGACGCGAGGGATGGAAAGACGTTCTATGCATTACAAACTACTCGAAACAATCCATGACCCATTAACAATGTTTCGTAATGTATTAGAACTAATAAATAGTCTCAGATTAGCTACTCTCAACATCCTAATGTCACCTTTTGCAGGAGGAATAGTCATATTTTAATGAAGATTACAGGTAATTGGAATTTTTACAAAATACATGTTTGTACGATATTCGAATTGTAATAAGATGTCTTGTAAGATCTCTACGTTCAATCACGTAGAAAGAGAGAGATAGTCACATAGGGCGAGAGAGATGGATAGTCGCATAGAGAGAGGGAGAGAGAAATATATGTTACACTCAGTAGGAGGGGAAGAGAAGGAGAGAGTGAGAGAGTTGAGAGAGTTGTGCGGCAGAGCGTCGCGGCGGCGCGGCGGCGCGCGTTGCGTCGGTTGCCCGCGCCGAGTCGCGTGCCGGATGGTGGGGGCGTGGCCAAAGGGGGTGGGGTGGGCAGGGGCAGGCGGGTAACGGGACCCGCGCCTTCCGCGTGGCGCTCGTCTCCGCCACTCTCCTGCCCGCTCCCTCTCTCCTCCTTCTCTGCACCCTCGGAGCAGAAAAAGATACTTCGAGACAGTAGGAGAGAGGAAAGGAGATGAGAAGAGCGGAGAGGAAAACCAAAATATATTTTTAGTCCGCTTTGTATTCAAAGCTCCAGTTCTTACAAATTTAACCACACCTAGTTTAAATGTATACTAAATTTATATCATTGTTTACAAAATGTTATTGTTGCTCATGAATGTCGGTACATTTTGGTCGGTTCATGTCAGTATATTGAAAACCATCCACTCAGATTTTTGGGATGAAAAAGCAACCCAATCTGATTTGATTGGTTTCGATTCATTTTGATAAAAAAGTAAACGTTGTTACGCACTAGAGGAAATACGAATCATCCGCATTCGTTTTCTTCCGCACCAGACCGCATTCCCTACCTTCTTATACACAGTGGAATGCTGAATAAAAATGCCCAAAACGCGTAATTAACATTTGAAATTTACACATGTTCGCTCCCTAGTAATAGAAAAACAAATATTTCAATCTTCAAATGAACTATAGATTTAATTTTATTTGTAGTTCTGCTAATAAAATAACAACCGTCACCCCGGCTCTACGCCTAACACAAGTGGCACAAAGGAGAGTTGAACGAAATTTGCGCATAGTGGGGCTGCATTTAAGTCCAGGAGAAACATTCGACCGTTTATTTGCCTTGCGTCTGCGCCCACCAGTTGTCATGCGACTAAGAGATCCTTTCCCTCATTCGCATTCTGCTAGCCCCTTCTCTCTGCCCACGCCGCGCCGCGCCGCGCCCGGCCGCTCCCAAACACTAGCAATGCGACATCGACAAGGAAACATCGATGTTGCCAAACATCCATGTTGCAATACATCGACCAAAATCCGCCGATGTTTTTAAACATCGATGTTTTAGACCTGGTTTAGCGACTTCTAATATTAAAATTCATGCGCATTAAATTTTAATTTGACATTGACCGTTTGCATTAATGTATAATTAAAATGTAACTTAAAATCAACTTTGTTTTTGTAAGTTAAAGTTTTAAAAAATCCTCTCCATGTGCGAAATAAGAGGAAGGACTCAGGAAACACCAGTCTACTAACACAAAACTAGTATCAAGATCCTCGTGGGTCGATGAAGGTAGAGTAAAACCCCTCCGTGCGATCTGACCACGCAAGAAAGACCATGGATCCCCTGCCCCCGGCAAAGGCGCTGACCCGCGAGGAAGGGAACCCGGGTTCGGATCTTCCCGTCATTAATAGAGTTTTTATTACGCAATAAATAAAAAAAAACATGATTTTTTTTTAAAAAAACTTACAAATAAAATATTGCTTTGTTACGTATTTAATTTTTTGCTTTGCTAGTTTGTGTTTATTGTAGGTATTTGTAAAAATATCATTGGCATTTATTGATGTTTTCTTAAAAATACATTACGGTAATGAAAAAAATAAAATAATGGTCTTATTCAATTCCTGAAAAAAGGCAACAACTCATTAGTACGAATAGTAATATGTGATCAACTAGTGAAAAGTGTTTGGACCAAACTGGGAGAAAAAGAAAGGAGAAAGAATCTGATGACCCCCGCTGCCCTCTCCTCTACCCCTCCTTTCAGCAACTTGGGACAAACATCAGAGAATTGTTTCTCACCTAACACCACCACCATCACCACCATCACCACTACCATCACCATCACCATCACCATCACCACTACTCCCATCACCATCACCACTACTCCCATCACCATCACCACTACTCCCATCACCATCACCACTACTCCCACCACCATCACCACTACTCCCACCACCATCACCACCAATCTCAGACACCCTACAGTCACCCTCACCCCAGCTCCCCCGCCGGCGTCGCCGTCACACCTCAGAAGCCGTCTTGCTTCGTCGCGCCGAGCTTGCTTTTTTTTCGCTCTGCGCCGAGAATAGCCTGCTTCGCCTCACCTCGCTTTCTCTCGCTGCTCCTCTTTTCCGTCGCCTCCCCCCCCCCCGACCCGCCCCGCCCATGCGACGCGCGCCTCGCATCTTCACCTTCACCGAAAAGGTTGGGCGCGTGGGCTGCACAAGCGGAAGGAATTGCAGCTCACCCTGAGAGAATACTGCAAGCAGAGTTTAGAGGAGATTACTAAACAGATGGGGCCGCCATTGCAACTATTGCTTCTCACATCGCTGGCCATATAGCTGCAAGTTACGTCCTTACACTCATTTTGTAAGTGCGTTCCTTTACAGTTAGCCTCATTGTGGCTTCTTCACTTGCATTGTCATCGCCCTGCATGACGTTCAATTGTTTCTAGACCTGTCAAAGTATCCCTTCTTAGAGGAAATCTTCTGTTGCTACGTTGTCCTTGAATCCCGTATGATCGCCCCGGGAAGGGTGGGGTTCTATCTATCCTATCCGTGCCAGGAGATCGCTCGGAGCTTAGACTTGTCCCTTGATGCCTGCACTGTGAGAGATCCCTAAATTGGGAAAAATCAACAAAACTCGGAGCGTTGTAAGAGCGGCTGCGCAATTGCACCAGTCAAGCGGATAAAAAGGTTACTGGCCCCTCCCCAGAAGAATGAAACTGTCTGATTAAATTAACACACGTGTTGTGTTTGCCCCGCTCGGGAGTATACCTCGTTTAAAAACCTTCGCAAACCGACATGTTGCCTGCGCCATTTTTTACCATCCAAGCGGAAGAGTTGACCGCCTTCTCCTTGGATGAAAGAATGCTCCAACAGTTCACCGAAAGTAATGACCTTAGTAGTTGCCGCGCTCGTAAACAACAACCATTGACTGGAGGCAAACATGTTGCAAACGCTTCTGTTTCCCTCTCCGCGTCCGCCGTGCGTGAGCGCGCCACTTTCGCACCTGCCGCTTGCCGCGGCGCTTCCGCGGAGAGAGGGGGGGACGCGAACAAAAGCAGGTCGCGACGAAAGCAGGTACGGCGCGGGGGCGAAAACGCCAGGCGCATGCCTATCACGCCCCGCCTTGACACCGGCCCCACGACCCCCTCTCTCCCCCTCCCCCTCCGCCTGCATCTCCCTCATTTCCCGGCCAGCTGTCTCAACCCGTATCCGTCCAACCATCCTCCTCCCTCACCACCACTCCTTGCCCTTAAATCCTCTCCACTTACTCCCTACCATCATATTTAATCATCCTCCCTCAACATCCTTCCATCTCCTTCAACCATCTCATCCATGAAAAATCGTTGATTTAAAAAAAATCAACTTATTCGGTACAAATCGGTCAATACTGAAACTCGTGGTCGTATCAACGAGGAGAGCATATATACAATGCACTTCCCTCTGTCAGATGATTTGTTTAAGCTCGTATAGACGTCACCGTTACAGTAAATATTTCTATTATGGTGCCCGTAAGTATTACATAAAAACCGGTGATATAAAACAAAACAAAAATTATTTCTGTTTCAAATAGGTGGGTTCCTCCCATGCTTACAGTAGGATACGACATCGGAAAGAAAACATGGATGTTTCTAAACATAAGTGTTCAAAATTAAAACATCAACGGTCACAAAACATCACTTCCATAACATCGATGTTCCTAAAAATGCATTAGAAACAATTACTGTTAACTCGGGAGGTGATAATTCTGACGGTCGTGTTTGTTAATTTTATTTTTCAAGTTACCTTACAAAACCCAATTAACTAAAATCAGGACATTTCACAAAAAAAATGTTTAATTGGTGAATTAGTAGACCTAATTTATCCACGAAAGCTCGACTTTAATTATTTTTCACTCTTTGACACTTTGAACCGAAGAAAGTTCAATTTACTGATATCTAAAAAAATATTACACCATTGTTATAGTTAGTTTTACATTCAAAAATAAATATCAACCTCAAGAAACCATTGACCACTAAACATCGATGTTGAAAGATATCGACTTTAAAAAACGCATTGACGTTTAGAAACCCTCTCTGCCGCATCCCTAGCAGGCGGGGGCGTGCCCCAAGGCTCTCGCGCAGGGCCGCCGCGGCGCTGCGAAATGCCAGCAGCCAAAGGTCAGGAGGCGGCCGCGTCCCTCGGGAGATCGCCCTGGACGTCAGCACCCTCCCCTCCCCTCCCCCCCTACCCATGCCCCGTCACCCTCTTTTCCCTCTCCCTCTCCCCTCGCCGTCCCCTTCGCCCTCCGCCGCTGCTCTCTCTTGCAGCCGGCGAACCACTATCAACACATCCCTTCACTCAGAACAATTATTTTCCCAGGAAAACAGATATTCCACCCTTTACAACTATTTTATTGCTAAAAAATGTAATCTAATTGTTTTTCCAACTTTCACGAAATTAATAGTTAGCGGCTGGACGGGCGGAAGTCAATGGGCACAAATTATTTTTTGCCTAATTACCGAACTGTGTTTCCGTCTGCGTAAAAACCGAATTTGTGTTTCGCCAAGTACTGTGTTTTCTCATTGCGATTTCTTTTTTTCTACTGCTGCTATTGTTGTGATCTGAAGCAAGAATGACCACCCGACCACTTGTCTACCACCTGATAATGTGGGAACATCTCTACCTCACCTCAGCTGAAACGCAGATAGAAACTCGGAGAAGTGGCTCAGGGCATCAACTGATGTCACCGCAGTGGAAGGTCTTAGGTTCGAGTCCCGACGGTGACAGGATCTTTGACACTAGCGTGCTAGCTAAGTCGAATTCAGTCGCTGCCTGGAGGAGAATTCTAGAGGTCGGCTTCCTCATCGGTAGTTTTCCGTGGTTTCTCCGATCAACACCAGGCGAATGCCGGAGCAGCACCTAATAAACTGGCCACGGACCGTTTACACACACTCTCACACACACACTAACATGCATTACACTATCGCACATGCTAGGAGAACGGTCGGTGCTTCCCTGATGGGAGATACCTGTTTGGGGAAAATCCAACAAGCCGACGTTAGGTCGGTGCCAAATCTTTCCATCTAGCGGGAAAAGATCACCGTCACCTCCCGAGGGGGAAACATGTACTACACTAACGGGACTAATGCTCTCGGGACTGCCTCTCAGCAGTCGACGCGCTCGGAATCTCTACCAGCCAACCAACCAACCAAAGAAGACAGTAGTGGTGCGTGTGTTTCCTCTCTGTGCACGGCTAGTTCTTGCCATCTCGGTCCATTTTGATCTCGCTGGGAGCCTCCCGTGGCCTGCGCGGTGGCGGGTCTCAATTTGCATCGTGCGACGCGACCTTGTTTCCAGTGTCGTTCCGCCGTCTCGGCGACCTTCTTTGCTCCGCTGCGCTGTCCCCGCGACGAGCAGAGCGGAAGATGTGATGCAAAAGATGTAGCACGGGAAGCTGCTGAATCTTTTGCCGACTGGCGCGGCGTGTGGTAGGGTATACATCGCTATGAATGGTGCAGCTTCGCTGAAAGACGTTTCGTTTGACGAAAGGTCATTCGTCGGAATTGTAACGATACATCCTGTTTTGTGTTATTGTTGTAATGAAGGTCCTGCCAGCTGAACTACTGCAGAAGTTCTGCTGTGGGATGTACCGTGTATGGCCCATCGTATGGCCATCCTTACTCCAGATCGAACATCGCTTTATTGATTGCCATCTCTTGTTGCACCTCAAGAAATTCCTGGCCGGTCAGCCTTACGCATAGCAAAGTGACGCCGAGTTGCTGGTGGCTGACAAATGCTGGTACCTATCCCAGACGCCTACGACGTAGAAACACACACTGATGACTGGCTTAGGTGGCTCAGAGCATCATCTAATGTCACTGCAGTGACACGGGCCGGGAGGTCCAACGATTCAAGTCCATACCTGTTGCACGATTTTCGACTGTAGCTACATAGCTTGATCGAATTCAGCCGCTGTCTGGAGGGGAATTCTAGCGACCGGCTGCTCTGATCAGTGGTTTTCCGTGGTTTCTCCTATCAATAGCAGGCAAATGCCGGAGCAGTGCTCTAACAAACGGGAGCGCAGAGGTTGGTCCGGCCGAGGCGGTGCTCTGCTGCGGGAGATACCTGGATAATGAGAACACCAGTAGCCGACGGAAGAATAGCACTTACCGAGGGAAATCATGCACTACACTATCGGTACCTTGGCAGTTGATGCGCTCGGAAACGCTTTACGCCTGCCTACGTGCACGTCCATCAGCACGTTCCCCTCCTCTCGGGCACGTGAGCGATGTGTGGGTGCGCCAGGCCACGTTCTCCTGTCAACACGTACGGGCGCTCCCGCCCACGTTCGCGCGGATATAGCAAAGCGACAATGGCACGCCATTCGAGCGATCCAACCGCATAATTTGCTACTTTTTTTCTGATGAAACAGTCAGAAGGATTCCCCTACATATCTCGTGTCATGGAATGCTGCTTTTCTGTGGGATGGTTGTGCAAGTGGGATATGTTTATTATTATTATTATTATTATTATTATTATTATTATTATTATTATTATTATTATTATTATTTATCATTATTATTAATATTGTTTTGAAAACATAAATAACTAATCAATGGCTTACATCCTGTGACGTGATTGCAGAGACAGATTGCCAGACAGAACGCCATGACAAAGTGCCCACCATGCTATTGCTGAGCACAAAGTGTAATGCTGGCAACTTCTCAATGGTTGAAGATCAAATCGGTCAAAGCGGCAGAAGTGAAGCTAGGAATGAAAAGAAACCATTATGAAGATCGTTTGGTAGATATACATTGTGTTCGTAAATGTTATGAAAGTCAAAAGTAGGGCATACAAGTGTTTTTTTATACAATAACAACCGAAGCGTACATTCCTTACTCTGTAATAGATTCTCGTCAGTTGCTTTCAAGTGTAATTCTCATCACACATTCCAGTGTAATGTTTGACCGGTCTGACTATAGTAATAGAATTTTGCAACACGTAATAAAATCCAATTTTTGGCACAGTTAAAATGTTTTCAATTGAACGTATTGCCTGGTTTTCTCACATGTTAAACGGAAATAAGAAATGAATAATTTCAAGACCTAAAAAATTCGGAAGCGTTTATGACGTTTGGAAA
Source organism: Gryllus bimaculatus (assembly GCA_017312745.1). NCBI lineage: Eukaryota > Metazoa > Arthropoda > Insecta > Orthoptera > Gryllidae > Gryllus > Gryllus bimaculatus. The sequence goes on along the minus strand of BOPP01000054.1, from coordinate 755,054 downwards.
AATTATTTTTAAACATATAGCCCCCTGAGGTCGCCTTAAGTGTATCAAAATCCCACCCATGGCGCTCAGAGTGTTAATATTGGTGTGTGTCTTTCGTACAATAGGCAATTTTTGCACAGCATAGCGAGCAGCAATGGACTGTAATGTCGATGTTTGTACATGCGGAGGTGCTGATACTGTGCATGCGTAGAAGATAAATTTCTAAAACGCGTCGCCGTTCTGAAATCGCTCATATTATTGTCGTTCCCGTAAGAATAGTAAAATTACATAATTATGGCGTACCTACGTACCGATTGGCGCTGGTCAGAAAGTGCATGGAAAATGCTCTCTTGCGAATTGCTGTGAACGTAAGTGATTTTACCATAGTCTTAAGTCCACTTTCACGTTGGAGTGTTGGCGAGAGGGTTTAGTTTCATGGTACTGGAGCGAGGCACGCGATTCACGCCCCGAAGCAGGTCACTGACTAAAAGATAAGTGGCTCGGCGAATCGATGCCGTTAGCGCTCTGTAATCGACCCCCAGGTCACTGATCTTACGCGATATAATTGTTTGGTGCAATTAGGTCCCAAACACGAACGGTGGTGCCGAGTTGAAGAGTTTTTCAGAACGGTCAACAGGGAAGGAAATTCAGGGAAGCGTGGAAATTATTAAAGGACAAAAATGAGAAGATTAAAATTGGCAGCATTAATAGTTTATTCTTCATTCTTCGTTCTGGCAATCAGTTAATGATAAGTTTATTAATGATCTCAAGAATCTATTTATTTGTTTCACAAAAATAAATGATTTAGTTGCAAAAAAATATAAATACAATTATCTTACGCTGAGAGTAAATTATTGCAGAAACTCGAAAACTAACTCCATTGAATCTAACTGAAGTAGTATCTAAGATTTTGTCTCAGTCTGGAAATATTCAAGACACAGTTGGGAGTCCTGTCCTCTGCTCTTCTGACAGCGGAGGACAGAACGTCATGGCGGCAGCGACAAGACACTTCTGGCATCTAGGATGATGATTCGGGAGTCTTTACTTTATAGATAAGAATCGGCCAATAAAAAGACTATATATATAAGAAGACTTCATATGAGTATCCATATGTCAAAGTGTAGCCATGCAGGTAAGTCTTTTTGTGTTCACCACATCTATAACTTTTATACAGATTAATGTTACATGGTTTCCCTTCTATTTTAGATTTTGACTTTAACACTTTTTACAGCGATATTTCTGTATTTGTAGATGACCCCGTACTCGGATCGAAACGTTGTTCAATCAAGAGCTGTATAATCATACTCACAATATAATATAAGAAAATAATTTTATGTCTGTTTCATTGGCCTATTCTTATCTAAATTCATCACATATGTGTATTAATCTTTATATCTTTACTTCGTAGAATATAACAAAAATCTGCACATTCGTGCGTTGGCCAAACTGCCCAAAACCGTTCGAGGAGGCAGCGTGTCAATGGGGCGCCAGTTGCAGCCCAGTAAATGAATTGGCGGGCCACCCTGAGTTGAGCCAACGCTCCCGACGCGATGCGGGGCGGGGCCTGGCGTGGCTAGGGGGGTCCCGGGACGGGGGCCTATTGTCAGCCGAGCTGCTCCGAGGGGCCGGCGCCGTCGCGGCGGCGGAGACCAGAGACCAGCCCCCCTGTCGCCCCCCCCCTTAGGCGCCGCCACAGGGGGGATGGGCCGCTTCCGGTACGGCGCTTTTGTGGCCCGCGCACCCCACCCCCAGGCGGAAGGACACTCAATCGCGGCCGGGTCAGCTATCCCTCTCGCCCGCTGCTCGGCTGATACTTCTCCGCTGCCCGCCGCTTTGGAAGCAGGGAGGCGCGACATTGCCAACAAAACGTCGGTCCAAAACCATCGATTTTATTGAAAACATGTTGAAATCTGGATTAGTAACCATGAAAGTTCACGCGGCTGTATTTAATTTGACGGTTCATTAATTTTTTTATCGAGATTTAACTGCCAAAACCCAGACTAAAAAAAAATCACCAGAACAATTAACAAAACTTGGATTGTGCAAATCGAAAATTCAAAACTAATGTAGGGTCTTTTCTGGACGAAAACTCGATTTTATTGTTTTTCATCCGTGGCCACTTTCGTTTGAAGAATATTGAAATTATGGAGTATATGAAAGTGATTAAAGAATTTTGTTCCTTTTGATAATATGGACCACGTAAAAACATTGTGAAGTAACTGGCAGTAGTACTTGCCCATCGAAGTATCCTCAGCCCACTCCGAAGGGCAATCCAAAATATGTTTTCTAATTGTAAATTTTAACAATGGGAATACGATTCTGTGGAAGTTAAATGACTAGGATTTATGATTTTAATCGATCTTAAAATCTATTCTACTGAAATATTATGGGTTTAAATCCATATTTATCAAAATTTCGAATTTCAAATTATGAAAGCCACAACACGTACTTAAAGGTTGAAACTCAGTGATCTCCGAAACGTAGATGAAGAAAAATATTTATATACTCGTAATAAACAAAGTTTTATGGTTTTATTCAATTTTTTACAAATTAATGTGGCAGTTTTTCCAATAAATTTCTGATTGTCTAAAATTAATTAGAATCTTTTTATCAATAATTGTGTGAAACATTACAATTGTTATAAGGAGCCATCCATTAATTGCGTAACGCACATTTGGAGTAATTTTAAAACCACTTCCCCCTGCAACGCACCACGTAACACTTAGCTAATACCCCCTCTACCCCTATGTAACGCAGCGTAATGCTGCCTCAAACCCCCTCTCCCCTCTCTAGCGTTACGTAATTTACGGGCGCCCCTAAATCGTATCTTCTTTTTTTAAATACAGGTGTTATTAAATACAGTATTCGATTTATCTGCACCCGTGAGTAGTTCGTCAGAAGGTCCCCAGAGCGCGCGGGCGAGCAGCCGCTGAGGGTGGCACCACCACCGCGGGGGCGGGCCACTTCCGGTGTGGCCTTTTGTGCCCCGCACCAGCCCCCCCCTCGTCGCTTCCTGCCCCCCCCCGGGGGGCGGAAGGACACTCAATCCCGAATCTGGTCGCCCCTCCTCCCCACCCGCTTTGTGGTTGGCGTGTGGGCGAGTGGTCGGAAGGTGGTTTGGGGGGGGAGGCAGATAGTGCCGACTGCCGAGTTGGCGTGGTCGCGACTGGGGATGGTGCGCCAAGTCACGATCACTTAATTTCACAGGACAGCAACTTTCAACTGAAGTAAATCACGGATTTTTGATATTCAAATGAAGGTAATATTCAAAAATAACTAATTGTGTGTGGCTTTTGTTTGAAAATCATTAATTCCTGATTTATAGTGTTAAAGATTTTGTTTGGCTCTTCTGTAATATACATTTTTTTTACTTATCAGCGTATTCGCCGGGGTCAAAGATATGTGAATGGAATAACTATCGTGTCCGAGATACCACTTGTGTGGCTTACTATAGGACGAGCGACTGCAGTCTCCATTTTTTGCGCACGCACAGATGCACAAAAGTAATGCGAAACGCCAGCTGCGCAGAAGGTCGATAATATTGTCGATTGCTATAACGCTTCGCCGTGCAAAACTTCCTATTAAGAACTTTTTGCCCAGCGTCGCGAACTCCATAACACTTTCTCAGATCGCATCTGCGCATGAGCGTGTAGCTCGAACTACACGTACGCACAGGCTCGAGGTTGCTCGAGATTTCAAATATGGAATTGATGTGATTATTACTTTATTTTTAAGGAATGGATAACTTACTTTTGTATTCATATTGACGTTCTATAAACATTATATATGGCGGTCCTTCGTTCTGCTTCCTGTCCTTGCTTCCAATTTCCAGCTGATTTTCTAGCACCATATGGCAATTCAACGTGTTCTCTTCAAACACAACTGCGAGTACCAACCACAGACCAACGATTGAATGGTGCTGTAGCACTCTAGAAAGTACTTTGTCACAGGGATACGCGAGATGGGGGGGGGGCGCACACGCGGTTTGAGCCCCCCCCCCTCCTGCCTACCACATCCGGCAGAAAACCATAACACATTATTCACAAATACAGTTTTTATTAATTTTCTGTAATAACGAAAGACATCATTGATGTTTATAGATAAGCGATTTGTTACTATAAATTACATATTTATGGTTTAGTTATAGAAAAACCGAGAACAAAAAAATGAATTTTAATTCAAAACAATTTTTTTTACGTGTTCATAAATTAAAAATTCTTTACGCGAACACATCAACGCAGGCGAGCTCTCCACCCACAACCTCCTCCTAGAATAACTCGCCTGCACCTCGCATTGAATGTTTCGTTAACTAATTGTAATGAGTTCCCAATTTCGGGGCGGCTGTGCTCCTAGAGCCAAGTGGAGGGCCGGCGCGTCATTAAGGCGCCTTTCCCCGTGCCGTCCCGACGCAGGCGCTCTCTAATTCCGCGGGGCTCGCAACTTTTAACCTCGTTAGGCCGGCGCCGCTTGCTCCGCTCTTGGCGCCCGGCGAGGGCCTCTGCGCCCCCGAGGGCGGGCGGGGATTAAGGACGCGAGCCCTTTGAGATGCATATGAAGGGTGGCGCCGGAGTTGCCAAACTGCCCGGCAAACAGCGCGCGCCCGCCTCGACGCCTGCCCGCCGCCTTCCAGGCAGGCGCTTTGTCTGCCCCAGCGCTCGCGCTGCAGGCGACTGCGCACCAGCAGCATTCGGCGAATCCAGAGTAGTGTTGCTTGCGGTTCGACGAGCGCCGAATATTCGGTGTTCGCCCTACCCACCGCGTGTCGGTGTTTAGGGCACATGAAGGCAAACGAACATTCGTCGATCACATCAGCTGTTCGGCATTGGACGAGCTGCTCGGCGAATGCCGAATGTGTGGAGCCGCTTTCACCCACCGTGTGTCGGTCTTTACGACACATCAAGGGGAGCGAACATTCGCCCACCACGTCAGCTGTTCGGGATTGCGCGAGTGGTAGCTCACTGCTCGGCGAATGCCGAATGTGTGGAGTCGCCTTATGGCACTAGTGCACGCCGGTGTCCTTTCTGATCCCTTGCTGCCTTACCGCTCTGCTGCCTTGCCGCTCTGCT
>BOPP01000054.1:709775-746625 GCA_017312745.1 Gryllus bimaculatus | reverse complement strand
GCCTTGCCGCTCTGCTGCCTTGCCGCTCTGCTGCCGTACCGCTCTGCTGTCTTGCCTTGCCGCCTTAACCGCTTTACCAACTTATCACAGATCTTCCCGACTCTCCAGCTTATTGCTTTTCCTCCTGACCATCTTACCGCCTTACTGCCTTCCGTCTGTCGTGATTGCCCGCCGTCGTCTGCTTCCCCCCCCCACTCGCGCCTGTAATGAACGAAGGCGGTTCGCGCCCTCCTGGGAACTGTTTCGTTTTACTGCGCGCCCGTTTGCCTTGAGTGAGGTTAAACGCAGCTTTTTGTGTTTGGTCCGTGTTCCCGTTTGAGAAATAGTTTATCTTTATGGAGCCGGCGCAAGTTTTTGTTTCGTTTTCGTCTGACGTCTACCCGGAAAGAGAACTTCTTAAGTTTGCCGTAGTTTCTATTGAAAGCTCCAAAATTGCGCAGAGATGCGTGTATTGGCCTGTTCCCAAATGTCAAGGAAACCCCCAGGAGATTTCTTGAAAGAAATACGGAAGATTTGGAAGGGACATTTGCATGTTATGTTCTCAAACTCTGACAGAAAGTCTTCCATTGTCCGTGCGTTTCTTCATATGCTTATTACAGTTATACAAGTTTCCTTTTCGACTGTTCGTCTGACTTTCTGACAGTCCTTTTGAATCTGCACAAAAGCGAAATAACAATTTGAGTAAGCACGGGTTGTTCGTACTGCCACGACTGGCATTATGCACAGACCCTTAGTTCTTTCTTGCTCTTTTTAATCTTCAGAGTTTCGTGCATAATAATCAGGAATGAGTTTGAACAAAAGTTTATTATGCTACTAGTTTATAATATTAAGTTTAATTTCACAAGTACATGTTTTGAAACCGACGGTTGTTTGGAGTGATTTGTCTAATTTGTGCGATTGCAATAAATGAGCATTATAAACGAATTCAATATTTTTTTGAATAACAGCAATGCACATTTGAGAGAATCAGTTAGTTTTTGGAAACAACTTTATTTTGTCGTCGCGGGTGTTTGACATGTGTGCGGGAACACGGTGTTCTGCTGGTCGCTCCCTCCCCACCATTCTCTCTCTGCGGGATAACGCAATTATTCGTGCATGGAATAGTCGTACGTAATAATATGTGCCATATGATGTCATTTTATGAACCATTTCTTGAAAGGAAAGAGGTCGTTTATGATGCTGGTATAAAAATAGGTATTTTAATTGTCTCCGTCAAGTAATTTCATCAATAGACCTGGTATTCCACTCGACCCATGATTACACACTTCGTTAAATTTACACATTGCGTTAAATTTTCCCTTGTGCTTCAACACGCTACTGAATAACCAATTGGAACCACAATTATTAGTCTGGTCCCTGATGTGCACGCTTGATAAAATGAATTTTCTAGTACCGTCGGCCAAATCTAACTTACCACGCTCCTTTTTTTTGCAAGTTAATTTGACCATACACTACAATTCAATTAAAACAAGGCTACCACTACAATCCATACCACCACCATTCGTTTATTATTAGAGTGAGCTGAGATGAATTTAAAAATATCAAATTATCAGTGATATGGTTTACTGTTCAGTTACAAGATTTGCAGATTCGGTATATCGGCAAATTAAAGCAGCTCTGTAAGAAATGTTTTCCGAAATCACGATAGAAGAAAATCAAGGCAGGTTGTTGCTGGAGAAAGAAAAACAATACTCACAAATGTTTCTTTCAATGCACGGAGTTCATAGCCCCTCCCTGCATTTGTATTGTTTGCAAGACGGTCGTATCCGGTACTATAACAGCAACATCCGTGAGATAGCGAGAACTTAGATGCTTGCATAATAAACGTCAGATGTCTTCAAGAAAGCAGTCCATCAAGAAAGGAATTTTTTCTTGCGTACAAGACGTTCCCGAGAAAGGGTGCCTGAGTTTTGTATACGAAATCACGAATATATTTAAATTTGCAAGGAAATGCTGTAGTTGAGGTGGAGGTCCACTCTAATTTGTTCTCTGGAAATCGCAATTAATCTTGAGCAGAATGTTCTCATTGTGTTTTTCCAGTTCGCAACTAATGAAAGGAAACATGAAACTCGGCCTTCCTAATTGCTTGTCAGATTTAAAGGAATTGTTTCCTGCGCAGAGTGTGACGGGTTTGCATTTCAGGTGCAATTGTACTCCCGCATCATTCCTGCGCTTTAGACTTTCGCCCGTTTTCGCCTCTCTCATCCCCGCCATCCCGTCCTCTCTTGATTGACCTCGCGGTTCCTCTCCCGTCCCCGGCTTGGCCCGACCCAGCCACTCTCCTCCTCTGCGCGCCGCATCGAATGCGCCCCTTGCTCCGCCCGCCCGCCCACCTCGCCCCGCCCCACCCCGCCCCTCGCCCGCCCCGCTCCGCGTCGCCCCACCTAGTCGCCCGCCCGCCCCACCTCGCCCCGCCCCGCCCCGCGATGCCCGACCGCATCTCGCCAGCCGAGTCTTCAACCTCCTCAGCCCCTTCATACCCCACATCCCCTTCGATAACCCCTAATCTTCCCATGATACCACTCCTCATCGCCCTTCTCGTCACCCCTCACCCTTTTCATCCCTCTCTGCATCTACTCCCTGCCCCGCCTTATTTTCTCTTTGTTTCGCAATTCCATGGCTCGCTTCTGTTCTTTCTGCTCATCTCAGCCTTTTATTCCCTTCATCCCTCGCGTCATCCTCGCACCGTTCCTCCCCTCTCTGCTGCTCTGTCGATTCCTCCCTCTGCACCATTCATGGCGCCCTGCAACACGACCGCCTCGCTGCCCTCAGGCTAACCCTCCTGTTAGGAAGACCACCTCTTCGGGCTCTTGCCATTAATCAGCCTCTTCCCAGCGTTTTCTGCCCACTGTTCCCGTGCTCTCACCGGTGAATTGTCTCGGAGGCAAGCCTCGCCGAAGCCCTGTGCGGGAGCCCTGACTGGGAGACTATAACGATTCGAGTCGTCTCCGAGGGCGGTGAATTTTTGACATTGGCTCATGGCTACGGTCGTTCCATAAATGAACGTAACGCAAAAGAAGCGCGAGTAGGTGGTGGCCAGTTACGCTGGGCCTTTGTGGGTGACGTAGAGACAGGAGTGTACAGTATTACATAACAATTGTTTTAATTCTGTCATTTCGAGGATATCCATTTTGTCAGTCCTGTAGTCAGCAAAAAATGAATATACGTTTTAAATTAACTCTTGGCGCTAAAAGAGTGGCACGTTCCTTCGGTGAACTAGTTAGTTTTTCTGATCTCTCTAGTCGAGACAGGCTGCGGTTTCCTGAACACCGCAGTTGCAATTTTGGCAAACCTGAAAGACATTTTCCCCGCAATTTTCTCAATTTATACTGTCCTAAATGTGAAATTGAATAGTACTTTTAGATATATAGAGTTAGAACCCGATAATGCCAAGTTTCATTGGAAAACTGGTGCTGTTTTTTGATAAAATTGTTTGTGCGTTTCTGTTAACATGCCTAATTTTATTGTGTTTTTCAGCATACCAAATATGCGTTTCGTAAAACTTCATTGGAATAATTTAAAGCACTTTAACTTGCAAATGCTACGTGTCGGAGGAGATACGTGGAGAGGGAATCGCGAAAGCCGTTCCGGGACTGTCGTCAACTACAAATTGGGTCGTGTAAGTCTGGCGCGCCTGAACACATCCAGCATGGCAGGATCACTGCAATCCTTTCGGAATATAACATGCAATACTGTTTCGAGACTAATGACCTGGTCAGTTGAACGAACCGTGAAACACTAATGAATCAATGCGGCTACCGCCTGGGCGAGACGCATGTTGTCTCCGCTGCTCTTACCACGTGGCTCCGTGCCCTTCCCCTCCCCCTCCCTCCTACCGCCCCCGCCACCATGCCTCGCCCGCCCCCCGCTCCAAGACCGCCCCGCTTGCAACCCGCTCGCGTCCCCGCTTCAAGAACACCGCCCCCGCCTCTCGTTTCCTGTCCCCACCGTCCAACCTCACTCCGCCCGACTCCAACCCCTCTCCGCCCCCGGCTGCCAACCCCTCCCAACCGCACACCCACACCTCCGTCCCCTCGCCCACCCCCGCTTCGTTCGCACATCCCCCAACCTCCGCTCCAGCCTCCATCCCACCCCCTGCCTTCGACAGCCGCCCCCCCCCCCGCCCCTGGAGCGGCCAGCTGCTGCAGGCGCCGGGCGCGCTCCCCCGCGGCCGCTTTTTAATTGCGTTTAAATATTGACGGAGCGGCCATTCGGTTTTTTAATGCCCCGCGATTGCTGGCCCTGCGAGGGAAAATGTTCCGGTCCGGCGCTGCAGTGGCGCTTCTCTCCCCCTCCCCGCTCCTCCTCGCCCTTGCTCTTCTCTCGCCTTAGTCTCATGTTAACTGCCATTTCTCCTTCCTCTCTGCTATTTCTTTTCTCTCTCTTCTCTGCTATTTCTTTTCTCTCTCTTCTCTGCTATTTCTTTTCTCTCTCTTCTCTGCTATTTCCTTTCTCTCTCTTCTCTTCTATTTCTTTCCTTCTCTGATAGATCTTCTCCTCTTCCATTTGATTCATATTATTCTCCACCATTTGTTCGATAATTTTTATCTTCATTTTACACACTTTAACCCCCACAATCTTCTTCTGATCAAGTGCCTCGTTTTATTGCTCTTCCTCTATCGCACTTCTCTCCTCATCCGCTTTGTTCATGTACTTCTAGTATACATGAAAGATGTGTGAAATGAAGTGGATAGATGAACGTTTTCGTTCATCTATCCACTTCATTTTTCGACGCAACTGCGCTATTTCCTTTGGGTTGCCGATTTTTCTTCCTTATGTGGTATTTTCTTCATCGAGTCTTCGCGATTTGTTAATGATTTCTGCGTTCTATTTTCTCGTTAGATGAAATGTTTCCTTTTTTAAATAGGCTCTCGCCTTCTCTGCTCTAGAACTAATCGATTTATGAGCTTACATTAATTTCTCCAAAAGATCTGAATTCGTTTTTAATACTTTCTACTCTTCAAATTCCAGAAATGTTAAATTAGTTCCTCTTCTGATTGAGACTAATTGTTTGTTTTTGGTTTGTTTCAGGTGAGGATAAAGACTGAAATTTATCCGCTGGTTGGAAATGACAGACGTAGATATGAAAGTATCTATTGGACTCTTATCGTAAGTAATCTGTAAAATTCAACTTTTAGTCATCTGCCTCTCATTCTTTGAATTCGTTAATTATAAAATTAGGTGCCGTTAGCAATGGAATGTCCGTGGCGTTCATTGCTTATTTATTGTTTGCGAGTGTGAATTCTTAGAAAGTATTTTTACTTATCTAGAACTTACAAAAAAATTAAAGAACTGTTGATTGGCTTTTTTTTAGATTAATCTCGTTTTATTTGCTTTTCAATGGTATTTCGAACAATGGTAATTACATGGAAGACTATTCAGAACCACAAGACTTCGAGTGATGAACAAAAGAAAGGAAGGTCAGTAAACAAATGAAATGCGTCGAAGCACTCAATTTATTAAAAAAAAAGTAAATAAAAAAAGGAGATTGGAGGAAGTCGGGCGGAAGAGTAAGAAGCTCAGAATAAAAGAACAAACGAGGGCAGAAGGGATTGGAGCTGCAGAGTGGGGCTCCGCTAGCTGCAAGCTGAAAAACCTGAAGCAAGAGGAAGCTGCAGGCCATAGAGGTTCGCCATGAAAGAAACTTCCAGGAAAACTGCCCCTCTCCCCCCCCCCCAAAAAAAGAAAAAAAAATAAGCACATGGCGCTGCAGAATGGGGTCTACACAAGAGTCGCCCTGGAGAGTGAATGGCGGCTGGGCCCCTGCGGGAGACTTGGTCGCAAGCACAAAGGACGAACCGGGCGGAGGGGCGGTAGGGAAGCTGGAGGAATAAAGGGCGCAGTTTGGAAGGGCAGGAGTGGGACGTGTGTGTGCCTCCTATAAAAAGCCACGGTTTTGCTTTCTAGTCTTCGCAGGGACAAAACTAGAAATCTCGGAAAAGTTTAGTAACTTGGAAGATTTAGAATGTCACGAGAATTGAATTCTACTCAGATTTTTTAGCGTATTCTGTGAACTTTGAAATGTTGGTTACAAAACTGTGTTGTTCTTACATAATTCCAGGACATGCCAAGGAATTTTGGGGTAATTGTAGGCACCGCCTCATTAATTAGTCAAACTAGAGTATTTTTACCCCTTCTATTTTTTATTAGTGCAATTTTTTTGAAAATTTAAATTTTCTCTTCCAGATAAAAAGCCATTCATATCAAACTTACCGGAAGTTAATAGCATGAATGCTCCTCGATGTTGAAGAGATTATAACCTTTTGGCTCGTCTTTAATCTCTTCAACATCGCGGAGCATTCATGATATTAACTTCCGATAAGTTTGTTATGAATGGCTCTATTTTATGCAAGTAATATAATATGGAGGGGTCTAAGGTCCCTTGTGCATAATTGGAAAATTAAATTTGCTTCAAATTGTTGCACCAATAAGAAAAACAAGACTATTTTGAAGGACACGAGTCTAATTGTGGCACGAGGCGGTTTTCTTACGGGTCTCATTCCCCTTGAAGTCCGCCTGGAGGCCTTGAGGTGCGCCTATTATAAATCTGTCGTCGCTTTGTTGTTCTCACAGCGTGTTACATTGACAAAGCTGGAGTTAGGGTCTATACCAGGGGTTCTGAACCGGGTCGGTGTCGACCCCTCTGGGGCAGAGGAAATTCACAAGGGAGTTCATGTATATCAACTGGGGGCGAATCGCAGAGTCAGCTGGTCAGTGTAAGAGAGATAATTATATTTCAAAAAGTATTAGGTGATAATTGTCTTCTGATATATCGCTACAATGAATCTAACACTGAATTATACATGTGCTGCTGTTCCTTGAACCCATTGTTCAACGTTAGGATTTTTAGGAAATGTCCATTCTTCCTTCAGGACGCATTGCAGAAATATAATGGCTAGTTTTTAAGAAAACGCTCATCTTACACTGCATTTTTAAACCGTTGCACAATAATCAAGATTAGAAACGCGGCTTCTCAGAAGGCAAAGCGTCGTCTTGATTATTGGAAATCGACCTTGCGGGCGGCTGATGGCTTGCGGGCGGTTTCACTGTCCAAATATTTTATCAAACGCAACCATCTTTTAAAAAAATCGATGTTTAAAAACAGCGATGGTTTTCGGTCGAAGTATTTTGAACATCGATGTTTTGTTGTCGATGTTGTGTCACTAGTAGCGCCCTGCTGGGAAGATGACATCGGGGGGGGGGGCGTGCTTCTCCGGAAGTCCATTGCAGAGGGGGGCGTAGTCTCTGGTCACCACCTGCGGACGTGAGAGCACCCGGCGTTCGCAGCTGAGTCAGTTCCCGCGCTGAGGTTGGTGCGCCTGCTTGATGCGGTCGGCTGACCCACACGCGGACGAACGAAACAACAAAAAAGGATAATCGAGACATTACGATTTTCCAAGAAATGGTGTGCGCTTCATTTCTCATGGGCTGTGTTCCAAACGGGGTGGTGACATTGGAATTACAGATTACTGGTAGTTGGCTTTCCGGACAATCGTAATACGGCTTACGCAATTATTATGCATATATATTAGGTGGCAATTATAATATTACTTTGTATTCTTGTTTTATTTTTCGTGTAAGGCTACCTCATATTAGTATGGATATTTTAAGCTCAATAATATCAACTTCTCGATATCATTGGTTTGCTGCTGCCACCGATATTTACTTTCTGTGGAGTTGTTAGAGTGGGACGTTTCAACTCATAGCTTCAATAGATGTCTTTTCTTTACACAAAAGTAATTTTAGAGCAATCTCTATACATTAAATTATTATAATAATGTTTTGTGCTTACATCTGTCGTCAATTTCTCTATGAAAGTGTGAATTATGTTTGTGTTAATTACACCTACCTGTGAAGCTACTGGTAGTGCTTTACGTGGAATGCGCCAAGTTTTCCACCACCCTGCTGAGTTGTCCCTTCATTTGAACGTTCTGTGCTATTAAGGATCGTTAATGGACGCCAGCTGTACGTTTTGAATCCGCAAGTTGAAAAATTCACTAATGAAGCGCGTAACGTCACCCTGCGCCCATGGCCGTCCCGAGCTGATTGAAGGCCTGGGACCCCCTCTCCCCCCACCTCCTCCCGACGGGTGATTACCGAAGAGACTAACGAGAGGCAATCAGGCGGCGCACCGCAACTCGGAAGCCGAACATCGCTCTGGACGGAGAGGAGGGGGAGAGCGAGGAGTATGAGGACGGATGGAGAGGAGAAAGATAGGGAGACGATAGATAAATTAGGAAGGATAGGAAAGATGAATGAGGATGGATAGGAGAAGGATGAGAGGGATGATTGGTAAGATGAGAGGGATGATTGGTAAGATGAGAGGGATGATTGGTAAGATGAGAGAAGAGGAGGAGGAATGATAAACTGATGGGAGCCAAGAAAGAGTATTAGACAAAATAGAAAGCCGGAAAATGGAGGTCACAGGAAAAGCAATTTTTAGCAAAACACCTAACATGTCACAATGTCTTGCAACTTCCAAAGCAGTGTGTGCAGAATATTGCATGCAACGTGCTGATATTGGAACAGTGCGTGAGGAGGTGGGGGCGGGGCGGAAGCGGTCGGCGGAGGGTGGCGAGGGGGGCGCCTGCGGTGGGGGCACAAAGGGTCTCCAGCGAGGGGTCCTCGTACTCTACACTTCCCACGCACAGCGCCCGGTGGCCTCGGGTGGAGGGGGGGGGCACAGCCACCTGTGCTTGCAGAGCCCACGCGGGAGGCTTCTCTGTAGCGTTTGCTTCTCGGCCAATCCATAGCCCAGGCGCATAAAATAAAATAAAGCTGTCGGACCCAAAGACGACACGTGTTTCTCTTTGTATGTCGATGCGCTGAATTCGACTCCGAAGCCAGAATTATGCCTTAACCTTCCAGTTTCTTTTAAATCCCGAAAATCCACCGTGAAATTTACAATTTACAACTTTCGGTTGTTATTTCTGCGATTTAAAATAAAAGCAACTGGAGGGTGGTGACGTAATTCTGGCTTCAGATTTGGAATGTGTGTAATCAATGTAGGGTTCGTTTTATGAAAATTATTTTTTGAAGTTCTTGTATTTGGAAGTTAGTACTCGTATTTTTCATCGCTGTTTATTGATTAGAAAGCGTTGGTTCGCGACAAAGTAGATTTGTGCTGGTCCCGCTTAAGGCAGTAGTGCAGTAGCGATCTCGAACCGAGGGACCGAGGGTTCGAGTCCCGCCTCGGGTATGATTGTATTTGTTTGTCCTTTCACCCCCCTATCACCACCATATGTCATCTTCATAGATACCATGCCGTTAAAACCAATACTGGTCGTTAATGACCTAGATGTTAATGCGATTAATAAATAAAGATAATAAGAAAAAAGTAGATTTTCGTCCGGGTATCACAAACATATCATGATCGTGTAAAGCAACTGGGTGATGCAATGTAAACAAAACACCGGAGGCGACATGGCGGCCGCCCCAAAGATGAAAAACTATTATAGAAGAGTGTTTATTTTTCTCTCTCCTTGAATACGTACTAAAACTAGTGGTGTCACAACAACACATACTTCCTCGCATTACTTTTGCATTTTTCGAAATTTCGTGTTTTAGTACGTGGGTTCTGGCTACACAACGTGTAGTTACTATAATATAGGAGGAAGATTTATCTACATTTTCGTTACCAGAGCTTCACGGTACTAATATTTCTGTCGAAAATCACATATTGCCGAAACAGCATTACAATACTTTTCCTTTGCCACGTAACTAAATAGTAAGGTGATAAAGTAAAAACGTACGCAATTCGTATAATAAAAATAATAATAATAATAATAAAAATAATAATAATAAAATAATAATAATAATAATAATAATAATAATAATAATAATAATAATAATAATAATAATAATAATCGGTCTCGGCTCCTTTCGTAGAGTCGTCCATCAAAATGTCTTACGTGCGCTAACTATTCACATTCTGTTCTAGTTTTGTTCTTAACTGTTGTTAGTTCTTTTACGTTTAAATGCCACCCGACACGAAAAGTATCAGCAATTAACAAAGGAAAATCTTTGAATAAACATTTTTGAGTAATCAACTGCTAAATATCCTAAGCATTTCTTCTTTCCAGTAGTTACTCTTTTGGTAGATTAAACTTTAAACTTTAGTAATCAGATCATGCCAAGGTCCTTCATTATTAAGAGAATGCCTTAATAATGATGACGAGATATGTGAAGGTACGTTGTATACAGCACGCAATTGACTGCGATGTAAGATACAGCAATTATGATATCACGACAGGCATGTCTCCTCCATTTCGAACCCCCAAAACTCTCTAAAAATGCACCGTTAACAGGAAAACATAAGATTACCTGATTACCTCGTTTGTTTCTCTCGCAAAATTATTCCTTGATGTCCATCTGAACAATGAAGAAAGCACAAAGTGCGGGTGATTTGCAGTTTAGGAGATATATTGTTGTAATCTGACGTTTCTGGAAGAAATTTGATTAAATTGTGTCTTAAGTCAAAAAAATCAAACGTTCTCTGCAGATGAAATCCACGCAAACGCAGCCTGGTATAAAACATTCTTGTAAAAGTGATTTACAGTGTTGTTACACACATTTTTAGCCAAACAGTATGCACTAAAAGTGCGTGTCGACTAGTTCTCGATTGCTAGCATAAGATAACTGTCAAGAATTAATTTTTCAGATCACGGCAAACATGTCGCATTGAGTTCTTGAATCAACAAGATTTGTAAAAGTTTCACTTATTTCATGTAATAGTGACACGCGTTTATAATGTCACACTTCCCGTTTTGAGTTCCATTTTATAATTCAGTTGTACACATACTCCATATTTTATGCTTGCGACACTTCACGCAAGTGTATGATAACATTGTTTCAATTTGGTGCGATCATAGGTTGTGATTATGTAAATTTGTGTTGAAACCCAATCCGACACCTAAATGTCCATGCTTTGATTTCAACAATGGAGACAGTAAATCATAAGATGCAGACAAACGAAGATTTAAAAGAAAAAGAAAAAACTTGGAAAAACAACTCCTGGAATCATATAAGTCTGGGAAGATATGTATAAAAATGATAGTAAAAGTTGATTGTTTTGATAAATGATTTCGGACACGTCAATTGCTAAGGTCATTAGCCCATAAGTGTAGTGAATGTTTTATTTTATCGTGGGAGGCGGTGGCAATCTTCCCTCACAAGATGAGGGGCCTACGATTTTTCCTCGCCAAGGTATCTTCCCCCTCATCCGCGACAAGCTCTAAGCTCCTGCCTGATCTCCCGAAAGTGTGTTAGTGTAGTGCGTGTAAGTGTATTTGTAAGTAATCCCGATTGGATGAAACCGTCAACGGCTGATAGCTGCCAGGGGCAGAATTGCATAAATGGCAGTATAGTGTGGAAAAGTCGCGTGGGCCAGGTCTCGACTCGTTGGACCTCTCTGTCCGCGTCCGCGAGGGGCGGGGCGGGGCGGGGCGACGGCGTGTGGGCGGAGGCTGCACTTGCGCCACGCGGCGGTCGGGGGTCAGGGCGGTTGCGAGAACCACGCTGGCCCCCCTCGCCCCGCGAGGATGCAAATCAACACTCGCACGCGGCTGCGCCCACGCGTCCAGCGCTCGCCCGCCGCCCAGGCCACCGGCCGCAGTACGAGAGAGAGTTTGCACGGCGCAGAGGACGGCGGTCCACTACAATCGAGGCGGGTTCAGCCGAACATTTTTTGGGGTAAGGGCGGGGGGGTCGTAGATATTTATTAAATAAGGAACATATTTTTTTTATAGTATTTATGTACTGTATATATGACACTATACAATATTATTGTTTAAATACTTACATAATTTGAACGTAAGTAAATATTTAAATAAGAGTTACCAAATAATGGGTGGCAAAAAAAAAGTCTTGGCCTTTTGGGGAAGTACGGCCTCCTTGGCCCCCGTGCATCCGCCAGTGACTGCAGTTTCCATCTTCTGGACATTGGAATTGTAACATAGATGGCGATGCTTGCAAAACATCGAAGGCGATGTTTGCAAAACATCGATATTTTTGTATAAAAATCGATGTGTTTAGCATGGATTTGTTGATCTGATGTTTTTTTTATCATCCATGATTTGAACTGAATGTTTTTACTTGGTTGATATTTTATTTTTGAATCAAGAATATAAGAATAATAATTACAATAATTATTAATATTAATGTTAATAATGTTAAAAAATGACAAAGTTTCAATGCGACATGATAAACCTTTTGTTAATTGTTCTGATATAATTTGAATCTGTTATGGTGGTCACATTTTAATCATAAATTAATAAACACGACCTCCGTGACATTAGAGGTTAGAGGTGACATTAGAGGTGTTAGAGGTTGTTACCGTTTTTGAGAGATGTATTTTTAAGATATATATTTCATAACATTGATGTTTTGTTGTTGTCAAACCCCTACTCGACAAACGCCTGTGACAGCCAAGACGTGAGCTTTTAAGTGTTTCTGTTATTGGCTGCTCTTTCATCACTTCACAAAAAAGTACCAAAAAAAATTGTCTGAAAGCATAGTAACTTGACTCTTACTTGTAAATTTCTTGAGTGTTGGTCATGTAAAGCCAACAACAATTCTTAACACATCAACGTTTCGAGTTTTTATTAAGCCTTCGTCACGAATATAGCAAACAATTTTCACTTTATATAGCAATCTATATTCACGTAATTTAATAATAAAATAATTTTTGTGTGTGCATAACGATATATTGTTTATTATTGATATCATACGTGGTATGTAGAATTGTATTATAATTGTGAAAGGCCATAATTAAAACTCGTAATAAATAGCAACAACGTTAACCTTCTTGAAATGAACGAGTTTGAGGAAATGATCGAACTGTTTCCTGACGTGAATCGAGTGCCTAGTTGAGTAATAATCGTCCACTTACTCCTATTTGGTCGTTTTCCCCTCGCTGCCAGTGCTTGGCGTCCAGAACCGCGCGCAAGAATTTCGTGTTTCCTGTTAGGCCCCGGGGGGGGGGTGGACCAGCGTCTTCCTCGCCCCCATTGTGCCGCGAACGGAATGCTCGTGGCGGTGGGCGGCGCCCCGCGCCGAGGGCGACAAGGGCGGGGCGCGGGCGGCGGTTGCGCAAGGCCCGGGCGCCTGCGCCGCCCGTCACGCCCATCGCCCCTCCGCCCACATCACCGGCAACGAGAGAACTCCTCAGTGCAGGCGGTGCTCTGCTCTGGGGATGTCGGCAACATCGACAACGAAATATCGATGTTTCATAATGTCGATGTTCAAATTTTAAAAATTGATGTTCAAAATACATCGGCCGAAAAACATTGATGTTTTAAACATCGATGTTTGAAAATCTATTTTGGTATGCTTCAACTTCACATGCATTGGGCATGTGAAGTATCGACTTCACATGGAGGAGGACTTTTAATGTCACGGTAGTGCGGTTTATAAATTTGTGATTAACATTTGAGTTGGAAAAAAATTAGCAAATGTTCAGAAACATTATTAAAGTGTGTGTCTTACTGGATTGTACACATATGCATTTATCAACAAAAATGCGACTTATTCTACTAACTGTTTCTGACTTTTGCCTGAAGAATGGAAAAAAATTGGAATCTTTTCTTTTTCATTAAAAAATAAAACATCAACCAAGTAAAAACATCGAGACAAAACATCGCCATCGATGAATTGGTGTTAAATACTTCATTATTTGTACAAAAATATTGACAGAGATGTCGAATCTCTGTTCTGCTCAAGTGCCTCCACGTCCCTCCCATTCGTCTGCTGGGTCACCGGCTTGACCCAGCTCACCCGCAGAACTCAAACACTTCGCGTCGACTTGTCGCCCGAGCTCACCCGCTCGTCTTTCCTAGTTTCGACTCATCCGCCCAGCTCGGCTCGACGCTCACCCGCTCGCTCACTCCACCCCAGCTCGTCAGCTCACTTCACATGTACCCTCCCGCCCCGCCCCGCTCCTCCCCGCTCCGCCTCTTCCAAACTCCTCCCCCGCTCTGCCGTTCCAGAGCGGGCCGCGCCCCCGCTCCGGCTCGCGCAAAAAGAAGAAGTGGAGGGCGGAGCAGGAAGAGCACTGCCCCGGCACGAGAGGCGACACGCCCCCCCTCCTCCTCCCCCTCCCCCTCTCCCTCCCCCCACAGACTCCGACAGCACCGCCCCTCGCCTCACCTCACCTCACTCGAGCGGCCAGCGAGCAGCAGAACGCGACTGCGCAGCTCACGTGCACTCGCCTCGCACACGTCCACACTTCTCACCTCGAATGCACACAGGCATTCACACTTTCATTTTGCACTCTCACACTTCGCACTCTCGATTCGTACTTACACACGTTCACACTCGATTCGTACTTACACACGTTGACACTCTCAATTCATACTTACACACGTTGACACTATCAATTCGTACTTACACACGTTGACACTATCAATTCGTACTTACACACGTTGACACTATCAATTCGTACTTACGTTCTCTCTGCCAATTCGTACTCACAAGTTTACATTCTCAATTCATCTTACTCACGTTCACTCCTTCAATAAATACTTAAACACTTTCATTGAATTAACTCTCTCATTACACATACTGGCCTACGCAAGTCTTAGAAACGCCCTCATTCAAACATTGTTTGTGCTTACGCCCACATTCGCACAGTCAATTGTTGCATACATGCACACGCCCTTCGGCGACGGCGGCCGCACTGGCGGCGCGAGAGGCGAGGGCCCCGCGCGCGAAGAAGAAGAAGAGAACCGTTGCGAGGAGCAGCAACTTCTTCGTCGGGCCGCGTGCGGCGATGTCGCTCAGCTGCCTCCCGCTGGAGCGCCGTTGCGCTTCGTCTGAGGCGGTGCCAGTAAGGCAGTAATAAATGAACTGAACATTACAATTCGAAGAAATTAGTGATAATTTAATTATTTTATTAGTGTTAGAGTAATTTATCATCTGTGTACGATGTACTATGACAATGACTAACCGATAAACAAGACGGAATCTGAATACAGATGAAATAAAGTGTTGTTCCAAAGAATTGTTATTTTTCGCCGAGCGAATGCTCATGCTACGCTGGCAACAGAGCTCGCTTCTATACAATTTGCTGAGAATATTGTATCAGTCAAATGTATTCTTGTTTGTTTCATTTGTCAAAATAAGAAACGATTCCTGCTCCTTACTACTGAAATGAATGCAGATGTGCATCACAGGCGCTGTATTAGAATTGGTTGAATTCGACGTTTTCAAGTGATAGCTGAGGTGAAAATATTTCAATATTAAGTATCCGTTTACAATAATGCGAGTAAGTATGTGCTGTTGCTAGTTCTATGGCTTTTTGTCACTCCTTTGCGTTGACTTTCCATCTGTGTCCCTCGCAGCCACCTCCCTTGGGCCATAACGAATTCCACAAGTCTCAACACGGCTTCGAAGCCAGGTACTCGCGAGCAGTGGCAGCGCCGCTGGCTGTTGGTGCGCGGCCAGGGCTGCGGGGGACCAATTTATACAACCTCTGTGACCGCGCGCCAACCGCCGACAACTGCGCACGCAAATAGCGCGAATTCCGCCAGCCACGCCCCCCCCCCTCCCTCGTTGGACCCTCCAACGGCACAGGAGCTTGGAGGCAGCATTGCACACGCCTCTGCGGCGGCCTTCATCGGGAGGCCCTAGACATTTTTTCAAAGAAGCTACACAACATTTGTTTTACAACTTACATTAAAATAAAACAGTGTTGAGAAAACCGGCTTAAGTGGCCATTTATGCCACTGAAGTGCCTCTGATCGCAAGGTGCTAGAGTTTCACTTCCGACTGTGGCAGTAATTGTCAACATTGGCTTCAAAGTTGGGGAATTCAGCCGCTAGATAACAATTCTAGCGGCTGGCTGCTCTGACACAAAGACACGGGATCGTCATAGATAAGTTCATTCCTCGTGAAACCTCTTGAAATAAAAGGTCTTTCTCGCACCGAATATCTTGATTGTTTACTTGTCACTGCCTCTAATGTTTTTTTCGTTACATCTCTCCCTCTCTTCTTTCTCTTCCTTCCCTTCGTCTCTCCCCTCCCCCCTCTCTCTCTCTGGTACAGAAATTAAATATGACTGTTATTAAATTATATAAATGTTAACTTCCTTTTAAGATGCACTATTTTTTTTTTGTTACTATACTTGAGAATACAGAACTGGTACATTAGATTTTTCGTTAATCGTAAACTTTTGAGAGTCTCTTGCAGTCCAACTAAAAGCGGTTTATCCACATTCGATTCAGACAATCCATGATGCTGTCACGGTACGCGAACTACGCCGCATCGTCTCAGGAACGGTTTTCATTTGTTAATGCAGCACATCCAGGTTGTGTGCATTTCCGACACGTGACGTCGAGGGAGAAAGTGTCCCGAGGTTGACTGGTTCGCCATCTCACCGCGCGTTTGCGTTCCTTCTCACGTGCCCGTCGTTAAGGAAGCTGACGGTAGCATTTCCGGTCGTGTTCGCCGCGCCGGCGTTTCGTTGCCAAGAAAAAACAGTTGAGGTGCGAGAGATCGCTTACCGCTCGAGCGTGCGTGGGAATTAGAGAAGTCCGGAGAGATCGCCGTAGAGAAAATGTGGATTCACGTATGGCAAATTTGTTCGCGAGACATTATTGCAAGGTGGTGGACGCAATAAGGAAACTAGTGGTGCGCATACTTTCTCGCAATGTTTCTAAATTTGCAGTTTTTGAAAATTCATAGTTCAACGAAAATGAGATTTGCACCATTCTTTTAAGCGTTCTTTAGGCTATTCGAGAGCCAAATTTAATCAAAAAATTTGGAGCTTTTTGAGGAAAATTTGAAAATGTAATTGAGGCTTCTTGCAGTGTGCCTCCCTAAATCAAAATGTCCGTTTCTCGCAGTGTCTGGATTTCCTTTCAATCGGTCGAGAAATTTCAGTTTTGGAGCAAATCAGCTGAAAGTTTTAGGTGCCAGCATTGGCCATAAGCAGACGGACAGACAGTCGTTTTGTCGTCAATCAATTTTTCAGTAGAAAAAACACAAAACAGATTCCGGCTGCACCATGCGCTAGAAGAAGTAAATTACTATATATAGGAACAAAATTTATCCATTTTTTCGTTACCAGGGCCCGGCAATAAGATTCTCCGATTTAAATGTAGTTTCCCCTGAAGGTCGCGAGCTGGAAGGAGAAGAGGAGACTGCCACCCAATCAGGACCTTCAGTACTAAACATTTAGGTCGCAACGAAGCTCCCGATTGGTTAGGTGTCCCTCTTCTCCCTACAGTATGGACACTGAATTCAAGTCGGTGTTTGTAAATGAGTGTCTAGTTCTTGTCGAAAGTCCGTGGTCTCTCGAACCCTAGTACTTCCCCGTCAGAGCAGCTACCAAGCCAACTGGAAGCCTCTCTTTATTAATCTAGGTATTTTATCATTACCTTGTCTCTTTATATATAAATGAGTGGTTTTAGTCAAAAATGACTTAAGTGCGGGAAAATATTTTCAGCAAAACCCGATGTCTATGACCACAACACGCGACGTAGTAATCATATTTATCAGGTGACAGTAAAAACAGCTCACTATACAAAATTCATATACAATACATGTACATTATTTTACAACATCTTGCCAGATGACATGAAACGATTGAATTCGGTAAAGTTTCGGTAAATTCGGTTAAAGTTCAGGTCCGAAGTAAAATCTGTTCTGCTGCACAACTGTTTCTATACAATTAGAAACTATACCAAGCATTCAAAAGGAAAGCAACATTAATTTCGACATGCCATTTAATGTACTATTTCCCATTTTGATTGAATAATTCCAAAGAACCTGTAACAAATATTGTACTTCAACTTCTGGGTCACTGACCCCTATCTTGATCAGGGTTTTCGTCCAGTTTCCCTGATCCTGGAGCAAATGCTGAGATGACCCCTTGTTGCTTCTGGACGTAAAATGTAACGTCAAATTAACTTCTCCCCATCGCACGTCACACAGAATTTTTAATTGTTTTTGACGTAAATATTTTTTTAAAATGGTCGTTCTGAACTAACGCAGCCCCGGTCGCCCAATTAGAAACGCATCCATCTTTCAACCAGGTGTGCCAACCGACCGGGCGCGAGTCCAGACGGCCGCAGGGAATTGCTTCGAGGGTTGGCGTTGCCGGCGCGCTGTGGAAAGGTTTGGCAGCAGCCACCGCCGCCTAATTCACACTTTCGCCGCTCGCGTCTGGCCCGTCCGGAAACGGGATTCAATCAAGGACACACCCGCAAACAATGGCCTGCAATTGGTATGCTCATACGCGGAGCCTGGCCGTCGCTGCCGTTCCAAGGACACGCCAGCCCGTTTTGTTTCGCAGAGGCAGGCCGAGAATATGTTGCCTGGGATGTGCCTGCTTTTGTCCACCGCGTCCGTAATTGATATGCGGGAGCTTTGAGGATGTACAGTTTGTGACGTCACTCATTTCGGACGTCGATTTTGTCGCAAGGCAGAGAGTGAAAGAGTGACTGCAAGCTGGTATTTCTATTATCAGTCACGTTTATTTATCAGTCAAATGTTCGAATAAATCTGTGAATGCTACATAGAAAACAAAATACTTTCGACTGTCCGCATCAGTTACTACTGACCTTAACATATCATTAAGCGCTTTGTATACTTGAATTAAAATTTCATGGAAGTCAGCAGGGCTGTCTTAAAAAATAGTGTAATAATCCCCCCCCCCAGGATTACGTCACCTGACCTCATGGGGCAACCTTTTGTAGTCGTAAAATAAAGTGTCGCTTCTCTCGTATCATAAACATCTATTCTTCGTACTTTTCGGAATTGAATTGGTGTTAGGGAGATTTTGCATATTAAGTTCGTTACGTAATACTGCCCGCTCAATGGATCCTATTGAAAAAGAAGAGGGAGAGAGACACGCACACTGCTCTATCGTAGAGCCCAGTGCGAGCCGGACAATATCCGGGAGGGCGTCCGTTACACAGAAGGGTCGGCATTGAGGCGGCACTTAAAGGCTTCGCCAGCAAAAAGGGCGTATCTCCAACGAGCGCCATCTGGCACATGGCTGGGATGCCTGGGTGCAGGGAAGGAACGTGGGAGCCAGACGCCCCGCCACGTGCCTGGGCGCGTGGCCGGGCCACCCCCCCCTCCCCCCTCGTCGATCCACTTTCCCGGTCGCGTCGCCAGCCGCTCCGGCCACCCCGGCGCCCACGTCGCGCATGCCACCCCATCGCACGCACGCACACACGCACGCGTGGTCGCTGGCGGCGCCGGTCACGGTGCTTGTGTAGAACACTACGTAGCACTCGGCACACTACGTAGCCCTCGGCTCACTACGTAGCCCTCGGCTCACTACGTAGCCCTCGGCACACTACGTTGCCCTAGGCACACATACTCTCATAGCATAAACTGAACAGCACTTAGCACACACTACGTACTACGCTGCACACATTACTTGCCACATACGATACACTACGTTGCTCTTAGCACGCACTACGTAGCCCTAGCACTCTACGTAGCAGGCAGCACACTTCGTAGCACTCATCACACTACGTAGCGCGGTGCAGACACATTACTTAGCGCATAGCACACACTGCGTAGCACGTGGCACAGACCACATAGCTCTCAGAACACCACGCAGCACTAGCACACACTTCCTAACACGTTGTTCACACTACACAGCACGTTCACTCCACGTCAGACTTGATTCACTCCTCCACAACCCCATCCATATGAAATATAGCGCACAAACCGCAATACCACGCGCTTAATTTACAACACTACACTAGTATATCCCATCAGCCTGGTGTCAACTAAGCAACACATAATGGGTCATTGCCCTCACATCGTTAGGTTCATCAATTTGAAAAAGCACCGAACGACCTCACATCTCACTCCACCCATGTTCCCAGGCCTCCCATAGATTCCATGGGCTCGTCGCTACTTAACTTTCTAGTATCTCCCCCTGCGTGAAGAGTAAAATGTATTACAGGAGATAAATTCGTGATAAACTGAAGACAATTTCAATACAGATATCAGCTTTCAAATAAATTATATTTTGACAATCCATTTTAGGCAAAGAGCCACGAATTCAGGCCTGGTTAATTTCTGAAACCTTATTTGTCAAAATGAATAACACAATAATTTCGAATCACAAGTGTAATGTTCTTGCAACTTCGTATGATCATATTTTAAGTATAATTAAAAAAATAATAAATTTTAAAACATGATGCGAATGTAGCTGAATATGCCCAATTAGCGTTTAACGTATTTGCAATATAAAACAATTTTTTTCAATAACTAGAATAATATGAAATACAACTAACTGGTTACGTATTAAATAGTTCCACAGATTGTCTTAAAACATAGGATAGACGTATTAACTTCAAGGTCCGCCTCGTGGCTGTTTGTGCATAACCTCACGCGTGGCGCGAAAGCTCCCTCGTTGCCGCGGTTGTCGCCAGCGCGTGATGGCCACGCGGTGGGAGTGGGGGGCTTCGCCTTACAGGCAGATCAGCCGGGCGACAGCGCCGGTCGGGTTTCAGACACCGACCGCCCTCGCCCCTCGCCGGCCGGCCGGGGCGCTGGCGCCATCTAACGTTTCGCTGCTCAGGCTCGGAGCGATTTTCCAAGAGCGGGGCGTAAAACCACCACGTGACGCAGGCGTCTCGAGTCTAGAAAGACTCAATTTTTCTTCCGCGCTACGGAGGAGAGAGAAATGTTATATCAGGCTGCGCGAAAAAGGCGGAGATTTTAAGAAAAAAAACTTATTACACCGAGCCCTGAAATAACGGAAAAAAAGTTGAATTAATTCAGTTGCTACATTTAGAAAAGAATCCTATACGCGTGGTAGGCAGAATTCATGTTTTGTGAGACCTTGATACGAAAAAAATCGATTGACGGCATACGTCTGCGTACTGCGCTAACAGCTAAACCGTTCAGACCATTTTCACCCAAAAATCTTAATTTTTCCAAAAAAATGCAAAAGTTCATTTTTTTTCGACGTCTTCCTACAACTAAAATATTAAAGATGGAGATTTTCCCTGAATAAAATATGTTCCTGAAGATAGATCTTAAAATAAGTTAATGTATAATTTTTCTAAAATTTGAGTTTCACAAAAATTATGACTGAGATGTAATTCGGAGAGAATTTGCGGTATAAATAGTATAACGTAAGCTTGACAAGGGCGAGAATGTATGTGCTGTTTTTCTACACTAGTTCGCTGATACGTTATAGCTTGGTTTTTACCTCGATATGGACTCTCGATATTGACTGCATAGCTTTCCTGGATCGAGAGGATCGTGAAGACGAGGGTAATGTGGAAACAGTTGAATGTTGCTACATGTTCTCTAAGGAGGGAATTATGGGAGGAAAACAGTTGAAAGAAAATCGAGTCAAATTAGCATCACGTTAATTAGCAATTAGGCCAATCTGAGTCATTCAAATTCATCACAGTCATAAGAAAAGAAAGAAAGAGGATATGCTGTACCACGGGCGTGCACTGGTTGTAATGATCGAACGGCACGGAATGTCCGAGGGGACATCGATGTTAAAAATAAAACATCTGCTTCAAAACATCGACGTCGTTAAATAACATCAAAATCTCTTACGTCTCCTCTGGAGCCTGTTGCACACGCATAAAGTGCACTTACAGATACCACATCAGGATATTATCGAATGGACTGTTTTCGTTTCAAGTCTGGAATCGCTGTAGAAGTATAAAAAAAACGAGATAATTTAAAAAACGATAATACTAGAGAAGTAACAATTTTCTTGGAATGCGTATGTTCATAAATGCCAGAAGAGACTGTTAGCTAAAAATACTGAATGAAAATTTCAAATTGGTTGTGCTCCTCCCAGTGATTCATAGGCTCGTCCTTGACTTCTGAGACGAGAGCAACTCGGGTATGCGATGAAGTTTCCTGGGAAAGGAAGTAAAGCCGGCCGTTACATTTGCATCATTTTAACCCTCAAACGATCGCACCAATAGCCGGCCGAAATTGCGGTCATATCCCCTTCCTCGAGTGCAAAATGAGCGGTCGCCGCTCTGTCTCGCGTGTCGACGTCGCGCGGAGTCGATTCGGCCGGTCGGGTGGCAGCGGAGCGCGCGTGGCTCGGTGCGGGGGGGGGGAAGGCTTTTTAAACGCACCGCCGATCGGCGACAAAGGAGCGGCGCCGTTGGGCGGGGCGGGGGGCGGGGGCGTCGCAGGTCGGCGAGGGCGAGGCTTTCCGGCCGGCCCCCGCGCCAGCTCGCCCCGCCGGAACACCCTGGCTGCCGGAGGCGGTGCGGCTGCGAGGCGCAGGTGAAGGCGGGGGCGGGGCGGGGGCGAAGGTAAGGAGGTGGCGAGGGAGGGCCAAGTTGGCCGAAGCCCGAAATGTGTAGGCGTGGGCCAAGTAGTGGGGGTAGAAAGAGGCCCAGGAGGCCGTAGCATGGTGGGGTGGGGTGGCGGAAAAAAGGCGAGGGCGATTGCGATGGCGGAGGCAAAGGTGGATGCGAGGGGAAGGCGGGGGTGGAGGCGGAGCTGAAAGGCAAGACAAGAGGACGGCAGGTTGGGGAGGACGTCGGCCGCTGCGGCGAGTACAAGACTTCTTATTCTCTTCTGTTTGTTTGGGGATTCATTTTGTCCCTTCCACATCCTCACGGGTTATCAAGGCAAAAATTGTTACCGAGATGTCCTTTATTTTTTATTTAATTATTGGCGAATATTGTTTTGGAGGAGGGGGCTTCTAATAACAGACGGTCCGGTATGGTCTGCTCCTGATTTGGAAGAGACTAGCAGGTAATACTTTCCAGAATATATTTAATGATCTTTATACATAATTATGTGACGTAAATCTTCTGGGCATTCAGCTTCTACTTCAGTTAAAGTTTCGCATCACTGTAGTTCATCTGCGCGTGTGCAGAATATCGATAGCACTGTCTGCTATGGCGTGCACAGACTCCCTACAGACGAACTACGACAACCGCCTGCGTCCTTCCCAGGAAAAGGCGTCGAGTCGTGAGGGAGATGGAGTAGGCGCGGAAGTGGGAGGGGCGGTCTTTCTCTCCCCTGTGACGGTTCCGCCGGCCGGGCCGCGCGCCTCCGGCTGCAACGAAGCGGCGACGCCGACACGCGCACGCGGGGCGCGAATTAACGAACTGACTGCGGAGGGGGGTACATTGGAATCATTTGGGATTTTAGCTCCACAACGTTTGTTTTATTACTTATACAAGAATAAAACAGTTGGGAAAACCAACTTAAGCGGTCTCAGTCACATCAGTTGATGCCAATGCAATGCCTCTGGCTGGGCAGGTCTTACGGTTGGAGACTCGACGGTGCAATGGATTTTCGACTCTAGGTAGATAGCTAGGTCGGATACAGCCGCTGTCTGGAGGAGAATTCTAGCGGCCGGCTGCTCTGATCGGTTGCTTTCCGTGGTTTCTCCGATCAACACTAGGCGAATGCCGGAGCAGTACACCAGCATCTGGTCACGACCTAACAAGTGGGCCAATTAAAAAAGATTTCGTCAAAATGTGATGCAATGAGTTTGTACTGTAAAATATATTATCAATGAAATAGTTTACTGAGCTACGATGATTGTATTTAAAAACGTGTATATATATGGATGTGCATGAATGTTGTATGTGGATGTATGTGTGTGTGGATGTATGTGTGTGTGGATGTATGTGTGTGTGTTGGATGTATGTGTGTGTGTGGATGTTGTGTGTGGTGTGGATGTATGTGTGTGTGTGTGGATGTATGTGTGGTGTGTGTGGATGTATGTGTGGTGTGTGTGTGGATGTATGTGTTGTGTGTGTTGGATGTATGTGTGTAGTGTGTGTGGATGTATGTTGTGTGTGTGGTGGATGTATGTTGTGTGTGTGTGGTGGATTGTATGTGTGTGTGTGTGTGGATGTATGTGTGTGTGTGTGGATGTATGTGTGTGTGTGTGTGGATCGTATGTGTGTGTGTGTGGATGTATGTGTGTGTGTGTGGATGTATGTGTGTGGATGTTCGAAAATATCTATGAATGTGTGCATGTGTATCTGTATGTGAATCTTGTGTGTGTGCGGGGGGGGGGTGCCCGGCTGCTTGCTGGTGGTGCACCTGGCGCCCACCTGGCCGGCACCTGGCGTGCCCGTGTGCCCACTTGGACGCCAGCGCTGCCCTCGCGGCCGCCAACGCGCGCTCTGGATTTCTCCGCGGGGGCAGATGGCGGTTGGGTCGCAGCAGCTCCGTCACGACTGCCGAATAGAAGTTCTTTGAGCGGAAAACGACAGCCCTTCGTACGAAATGTCTCCTTTGTATTCGCGAACTTGTATGGAGCAATTAACCTACTGCCGAAGAAATTCTTGGTTGCGCTTGTATTTGTCAATTTCTTTTCTTAAGATGAATGTGGTAGGTTCGAAATCATTCATTTGGCCTTCGGGTAATTAGAAATTAGTCGTACTGTGCAGTATAGTGCTAACAAGCCGATGATAACTATTTTATTCTTTAAAGTATTATTATATGTGTAGGTCTACTTGTACTGATACGAATTACTATCACAACAAGTAATAAAATTGCACTCTAATGCAATTTTTTAACGTTTTTTATGTGGAATATTGTTTACACTGTAAAATGAATTTTTTTGCAATGAAATTTAAATAAATAAGGATATGTATGAAAGTCAGAATGTTAATTATTTAACATCAGGAATAGTATATACTCTTGGTGTAAGTGCCATCATCACTTAAGTCCACATACACAAGCAATTCCACTCGCGAACTGTCTTGGGCCTGTTGTGAATCTGTCATCGTTGTTCACCGTTGTACGAACATCTGTATGATGAAGAAGCTGTTTCATAATGACTAACTCCATGCAAAATCCTGCAGGTTTCTGGTAAAAGAGTTCTTGAATGGGAGTGGAAAAATAAATCGATGGCTAAGTTTTAAAACTACGGATCTCGGAATTTGACCTTTTTTATATACTAACATTACCTAAATGAGAATATAATATTCTACAGGATTCTAACGACGCATCGCAGAAATTAAAAGAAAAATTGTTTAAATAACGGAAATGGTTACAATTTTAAGCAATTAACCAGGTTGCAGCGGAAAGAGATTTGCAAACGGTGGCGGCGCGTGGCGTGTCCGTGGGGTCCAGCCAGGACAGTGTCAGGATTGATTGATTGATTGTGATTAGGTTAGAATCCGGGCGCGACAAGTCGGTTAGCGGGGTTTCCCCGACCCAGGAATCTCCCCACATCGGGACACCGCCCCGACCGGAATGAGCTCTAAGCTCTCCACGGATCTCCCGGCATGTGTGGTAGTGTAGTGCATGTAAGTGTACGTGTGTGTGTGTGTGTGTGTGTGTGTGTGTGTGTGTAAGAGGTGAGGAAAGGACAAGGAAGAGATAGGAAACATCGCGCGCAGTCTTTGGCCCGTTTGTTACGGTACTGCTCCGGCATTCTCCTGGTATTGATCGGAGAAACAACGGAAAACTTCTGATCAGAGCAGCCGGCCTCTAGTAATCTTCTCTAGACAACGACTGATCTCGACCTAGCTATGTAGGTAGTGCGGAAAATCCTGCCGCCGAACCAGGGACTCGAACCAGGACCTCCGGTCAGAGGCAGTGCAGAATGGGACATGTATAACTCCCCTCGCGAAGAGGACGTGTAGAAGACAAATCTCGCGCGCTCCCTGCTCCGCCCCGCGGACTTCCCTCCCCCTGTGGCTGCGCCGGTGGCCGGGGGGCCTTGTAAACATAACGACCCCCCTCCCCGCACCCCTCCCCGAAGGCGAGAATTCCTTTGGGGGCGACCCTCGCGGCGCGAGACGACTCGGCGACTCGGGCTGGGGCGGTCGCGCACTGTGGGCGCAAGGTTCCATTTCCAAGGCCAAATACATAATAAATTAACAACCACGAGCATGCTGGAGGCGATCTCAAACCCGCGATCCTTCAGTACAGGACCTACGACTCAATTGCCTTAGCGATGCCGGCCTCTTATCGATAATGATAATAATACTAATAATTATAGTAATAGTAATAATAATAATAATAATAATAATAATAATAATAATAATAATAATAATAATAATAATAATGGTATTATGTTTATTATCTTTATTTGTGACGAAGTTCAGATAGCATGACTCTTCCGCCTTACCCCATACTTATCTTTGCATTTACATAATTACAGTTGAGGACGTTAATAATGATATCTGGCATTTCACATTACCTACGAAAGCCCAATAACCGAATAAAATAACAAAAAGGTGCTGCACATAAAGTGTGAGTGTATTTGATTCTCCTTTTTTCTGGACTCTAAAGCCAATATAATAAAATGATACCCTTAGTATCTCTTTTGCAAGAAGACGTAATAGGCCAATGATTTAATTTCGCAAAATATGAGAAGTCGACAAAATTCATATAAATGACATAATTCTGATAAGAATCGTTTCAGACAGTCATATATTATTGTAATAATTAAATACACATTTAACCGAAAATCATTTTTATTTCATTTAGTTTAAATATTTTTTATTAAATTATTAAATTAACTTTTTAAAAAAGCCTTTCATACCTCAATACGTTTCAAGGATTATGTTTCCTGTTCCTCAGGAGTAATTTAATTTCAAAATGTATTTTTTAACTTCTACATTTAAATAGGAAAAACCATACCAACCACATTTTTTGTCAGAATTCTATTCTTAATTTTA
Organism: Gryllus bimaculatus; assembly: GCA_017312745.1. Taxonomy (NCBI): domain Eukaryota; kingdom Metazoa; phylum Arthropoda; class Insecta; order Orthoptera; family Gryllidae; genus Gryllus; species Gryllus bimaculatus. Next base: position 720,010 of record BOPP01000054.1, on the reverse strand, counting down.
ATTTTTTTAATGTTTTTGTTTGATATTATTTATTTATTTATTTATTTTTTACTATCCGCCCTTCTTTTGGTTCCCCGTCGACGCATTTTGGCCCACTGCCCTGCCGCCGGTGCCTCCGGGCGCGAAGGCGGTGACTCCAGGAACTGGCCCCAGTGAGTCAGCGGCTGCCGCGACGGGACGGGCGCAGCGCAGGGGCGGCGTCGGCTCAAAACGGTTGCTCGCGACGCCGTGCGACCGCTCGACTCGCGCAAAATGAATCGGCGAAAGACGCGCGCGACTGCAGCGGTTTGTTACGAGTAGTCGAGCGGCCGGTGTGGGAGAAAGCGTTAACCGCTTGCATCGGATCACCGAACGTTCGGTGCGTGCGAGGAACGGATCCGAATGTGTGTATGTGTGTGCGTGTGTGTGAGCGCGTGGAGTTTGCGGTAACCGTCGTTTCGTTGAACGATCGTGTGAAGACAGTGATGTCGTAGGGGGCTTTGGTGTGCTTGGCGGTTGTAAGCTTTCGCATCGGATATCTGTAGGAGGCCGTGTGCTGCAAACAGAATCAGGTCATCGCTAGCTAGGGCGGCGAATCGCGTTCGCATCGGATATCCGATCGGTGCGTCCGACAGCTGAACATCGTACATCGCTTCGTACATCGCCTCGCGATGGAGTACATCGCGTACGGCGGGTGTGAATTTTCGCTGTTCCTGCCGCCCAAACGAGATCGACGAAGGGTAAGTGCCCCCGACGACACGGTTCGTTGCTAATCACGAGTTTCTTTACGGTTCGTGGATCGACACCCCCCCCCCCCCATCCCAAACCCAGTACAGGTTTTGGAAATAATCATAAAATCCTTGAGATTTTGAATAACTTCGGCAAATATTAAAACTTATTTTACAATAGAAAGTACATTAATATCATATGAAAATTATTCGTATGTTGTTCAATTTCAAAAGTGTCTACAAATAAAATTATCTAAAATTTGAAAGTTGTTCGCGAGTGAACAACGGCAGAACTGCATAACCCACAGCCTCTAAATGAATATCATTTTTGGCATGTGTGTAAAATGATGTATTGTGGTGGAAAATATAAATAATGTTCAGTTAAACTATATTTTAAAATACATGTCGGAATTAAAAAGAAAAGTTAATTTCCTGGTAAGAAATTTAAATAAAATAGCTGACTACTACCCCTCATTGTATAAGAATAAGATTTTTGAAATCTCCTTTTCCACCTTAAATTTATCCATTTTTTATGTGATGGTGATAATTGGTGCGCCTTTTAATGTCCAATTTCTCATTTTTGCAATTATAACCATTTAGTTTTTAATAATCTTAAAATAAAATTGTTACTTCCATTACATTTGTGAAAGTGGTCAGGTGGAAAATAGCAGATCCAGTGGTCTCAGCCTCATCACTTTTAAAGGAAAATGTTTTTATTTATTTCAATTTATTTATTAGATTACCTGATATACTTACTAGTTGCTAAGTTCAACGTTTCTACTACATTTGTTGCTAACGAGAGGTGTGAACCGTTTGTTGCATTTCAGTTTGCGATTTATTCATTTATTCATTTTTATTGTTAGCTGATTATCGGGCTTTCGCCGGGTATTTATACTTCTACATGAGAGCATTTCTCTATTTATATCTTTATACCCAGGTATTTATGTCTATTGCTTCCTTTTAGACAAACCAGTTCGCCGCTCGCCGTCCCATCAGGTCGGTTTCACTCGCATCATCCCGATCTGCCGCGTTAACCAGTTTGTTTCATTGGTTTCTTAAGATTATGGTTGTCACCACAACAGTACTTACAGGCAATTCCCCAAATGGCGATTAGCAAGCGACCTTTAACCGAATTCCGAATAACGTTGATAAGTTGCATGCTAATTTCCTGAGCGACAAACATTTGGGTTTACTCTACCAACAACGTGTCGCACTGTAGGAGGGTACATCAAAGGAAGATAACTTCTCCGAACACCTTGGATACTCGAGATCGGCGGAACAGTTGTCGCTACTCGCCTGATGTGTGTGTAGCCGCGTTCAAGTGCGAGTAATCGATTGATAGTATAGTGTTTACGGATGCGTCAACTACTAAGGTCTTAAGTCCCGTAAGTGGAGTGTGTGCTTTTCCTCGGAATGTGGCGGTAATGGTTTTCCTCCAACCAAATTTTTCCCTAGAGCGCGACACCGCCCCATCCGAGAAAGGCTCTTGGATAGCAACCAGTCTCCCGACGTATGTAGTAGTGTAGGGTGTGTACTTAAGGGGTGAGGATAGGACAAGGAAGGAGAAAGGAAATATCGCGCGTGATCCGTGGCCCGTTTGTTAGGGTACTGCTCCGCCATTCGTCTGGTAATGATCGGAAAAAACAAGGAAAACTATCAGAGCAGCCGGCCGCTATGAATTTCCTCCATGCAGCGGCACCGAGCTATCTAGTCCATCGAAAATCGAGCTACAATCCGGACTCTAACCTAGGACCTCCCCATCAGAGGCATTGCAGTGCCCTGACTGCTGCACTTAATGCCCTGAGCCACCTAAGCCGGTCAAGTATTCGACGGTTGTGGTTTATTTATTTACGCATTTATTTATTCATTTCATTTAGTTAATGTTCATTTTTATTTATTTAACGTTCATTTTTATTTCATTTGTTTTTATTTGATTTCCAAGTCTGATCCCAAAGTACGGCTCTCGATTGGGCAAGTAGTAGCAGCGAAGGTCCTAGCAAAGGGGCGGTCACGCGTGCGTCGACCCACGTGGCTCACGCGCCCACGCACGCGCGTGACTGTGTCGAAAGCGGCGGCTGCGTCTTCAGGAGGATGACAATCTCATTGTGCGGTGCCGGCAGCGGGAGTTTTACGTCGCGTCGCTTTATTGTTTCTTTGTAATTCGTTTCAAGGCCTCCTGGAAGCGCGCTTGTGCGGCGGGATTTATTACTCCTTTCCTCTAGGTGGCTTTGTACATCATAACGATAGCCCTGAAATTTTGTTTGTAGCGTGGTTGCTTCCGACGAGGGAGGTGATGGTGTAGGCGCGGGCTGGGCAGTACATGGTAGAGAAAATATGATTCCTGGCTTGTTGATCACATCAGTTAGCCACGAAGTTTTCATACTTCTGTTCTGCCCGAAGGCCAGAAGCTAGCCAGATAACCCATATTTTAAAAGTTATTACCACGAGTGTAGTTCGGTTCTGTTGTTTTACGAATAAAAGTCATACATTTATTAAGTAGTATGAACATAGTAATGTTAGAAATAACGAAAAATATTTCGTGGTGGGTTGTTTCAGATGGTTCAGAGGTTATACTACATTGATTACTGAAGTTCTCGTCATGGAATTAATACAGTTGAATGTCATCTTCGGTCTGACAACGAAAAAAGTAATATGCGCGCACGTTATCTTGATTCTCCATGTCCCTAGTTCTTGCTCAGCCCGGCACAGCACGGCCCGGTAGATAATATGAGTTGCACTCGGACCGTCACGGCTCAGTTTGCAGTGATGCCACACCTTACTGTACAGAGCGGACTTCTCAATTTTTGCTCTCTTTCTAACGACCTCTGCGTACCGTGCTCCTTGTTACAAAATAATTTCTACAATTTTTAATTATTTCTTCAGAAAAAAAATCCTTGCGTTGTTTCCCGTTGGCGTCTACTCCAAGACGCGCTATTACGCTGAGTTTTCAGGCGATGACGTTGACAGCACTGCACTGCCGTGACGTAGCCCGAACCCGCCTCTGCCCGCCCTTGCCCGTTGTGGTGTATGAAGAAAAAGTGCGTGTATAGTACTCATGTGAGCTTTTCGATTTTAGGCACCCGTTATTGGTTCATAACCATCTTATTATAATACACTTTTGGCCGGGTTGAAACTAGAAGCTCGTGAGTGGAGAAGAGTCTTATAGATTTTACGTGAATAAATTCTGCCCATCTGCCCTTTCAAGAGCCTCTTTCCGATGCGTGGAAGGTGGAATTTCGAGCCCGAAAGTCGTCGCCTGGCGGGCAGCCCGGCGGTTTGTTGCCAGTGGTCATGCGGTCGCGTGCGGGGCGTTTACGAGGGCCAATCGCCCGCGCGGGCGCCGACCCCAAACGCCCCCCTCGTTCAGGGCCCAAGGCGACGCCGCTTCCGGGATCCACGCCTGCGACCACTGCAGGGCGAAGACCCCCAGCGTACCCCGATTTAACTGCAGTGTTTATTCAAAGTCACCAGCTGGAAGGACATGACAGTCTCCCCCTCCTTCCAGTAAAGTTAGATTGAAATGTAGCGTCCCTTCGAGGTCATGAGCGTTCGAGGCATGAGAGGGAGACATTGTCATCCAATCGGGAGCTTCGTTGTGACTCAAATTTTTGGTTTTGGAGCTACCGATTGAACGACAGTGTCCCCATGTCCTTCCAGTTAAGTCCGATTTAAGGTGGTACGAGTAGCATAGGTTGGCAGTTCGTAAGTTGACTTCAGCACCCGTATTTTTCTTTCTCTCTGCGTCAAATAGTAGTCGACATTGTTTAAATTGAAAGTAAATTATCCTCAAATAGTGTGTGACAAAAAAATAGTCAGGTGGTTTTTTGTCGTACCCGAAGAGAAACAGTGGTGACAAGAGCATGATTTATACAGCGTAAGTCCTAAGCCAAGATCCAGTACTTGCAGAAAATATGAATTTCCCGAATTGATTTTAATAATTACTCCTCAGAATGACCGGTGAGAAATGTTGCACTGATTCCATTTGATTCCTAAAAAAATTTCAACGTATTGAATAGAAATTAAAAATATACTCTCGCCGTATAACTTCTTCAATAACTTAAAAAAACCTATGTTCGCGAAAAAAATTCCATAAGGGCATATACTAATTTAAACTTGTTTTATTCCAATTTCAGGCCAATGTTTTTTCTTATCGTCTTGAGGAACGCAGACTGCGCTTTGTTTTAAAGTGATTTTTTTTGGGGGGGGGGGTACTTCACCATGGTCGTTCTAACGAACTAACTTATATGTATACTGCGATATTTCCTACTCTGCCCCTAGCAGGTATCAGCTCTTGACAGTTCCATCCAATCGGGTGCTTAAACGTCACCGTAGTGACGACACTATGGTGACGTTCAAGCTCACGATTGGATGAAACCGCCGACACCCGATAGCTGCCAGGGGCAGAGTTGGAAACATCGCAGTATAGTTGGTTGCGTAAGCTTCCGCGACCGGAGTTTATATTGTCTAGACTATCCGGGACGAGCCGCGTCACGGACATGGTGGCTAACGTCAGCAGTATGCTCTGAAGAAGGCAACAATACGCTGGCCGAAACGTTAGCCACCATGTCAGTGACGTGGCTCGTCCCGGAGAGCCTAGACAACATCGCAGTGTAGTGTCGCATCAGTCTCGAGCTGGTAGAAGGGGGACACTGTCATCACTGACATAGGGGAGAGAAGTCCTTCCTCTCGGTGCAGACGAGAGGACGACCGCTTTGTTCCGCAGAGAAGATCCTCGAGCGGCGAAAACGCGGGCGGAGGATGGGTGGGGCACTTGCCGAGGGAACAGCGCATGCGACAGTCGCAGCCTACTTGCGCCGGAAGCGTGTCGCCGCCCCACAATTGTCTCCTGTCTTCGTCGCGAAGCGAGGCAAGGAGAGCGGACGCGAGTCATGTTGCAATTGCTCAATTCGATGGGGACTTTTTGGGGGGTGTCTTGTGTGCACGCTGGTACATGTAAAGCGTATAGCTCGATTAACTAGTTGTACTATTTAAATTTTAAACTGTCGAAAACAGTTGTGGCTAGGAACCATTTTTCTTAATGTGGCTCTGTTCTCTACCGTCTCCTTTCTCTTTTCTTCTCGCTTATTGTTTTTCTTTCTTCGATCACAATGCTTTGATGTTAAAGAAACATCGATCACAGTGCATTGATGTTAAACATCGATCACAGTGCATTGATGTTAAAGAAACATCGATCATAAACATCGTTGTTTAAAGATGTTTAAAACATCGACATCGATATCGCTACCGTCGGAGAAAATTCAGACATATTATAAGACATATTAATATATTTAATAGAACATATGTAGTACTTTTGTTTGTGCCTGACCCCGTGCCCTGTGCCCGCAGGCGTCCCGGGAGGACAGCCGGGCGTCGCCAGGCGGCGGGGGCGCCGGCGCCGGCCGAGCCCGCCGCCGCCCGCCCCGCCGCCGCCGCGCCGCCGCCCCCCCGCCCCGGCCCTCGCCGCCGTCGCGCCGCCTGCTGTGAGGAGGCGCTGGCGCGCGCGGCGCCTTCCCATGAATCGTGCTGCCGTCTGGCGGCGGCTACTGGGTGGACGGCGCGACGCGACGACTCGCCGCCCCCGCCCCGCCTCCCCGCCCGCCTCCCGCCTCCTCCGCCTCGCGCAGCAGGGTCCCGGGGCGGGCGGCGCGGGCGGCGCGGGCGGCGCGTGGCGGCCCAAGTTCGAGACGGACGACACCGCCAAGTGCTACAGGCGATTCTTCGTCGGAAGGGTGAGTGACCCACATATTGTGTGTGTGTGTGTTTCCAAGGAAAGCGGACCTGGAGTGGTGGTCCAGTGCATCAACTGATGTCTCCGCAGTGCCTCTGACCGAGAGGTCCTAGGTTCGAACCCCGACGGTGCCAGGATTTTCAACACTAGCGAGACAGCTTTGTCGAGTTCTGTCCCTGTCAGGAGGAGAACCCTGGGCCGACTGCTCTGATCGGTAGTTTTCTGTGTTTTTTTTTTCGATCAACACAAGGCGAATGCGGGAGCAGTACCCTAACAAACGGGCCACGGACCGCGCGAGATCTTTCCTTCCTCTTCCTTGTTCCATCATCACCCTTTGCTTATACACACACTACTACACTTGCCGGGAGTCCGGTCCGGAGCTTGGAGTTTGTCCTGGCTGGGGGGTGCCCCGCTGGTGAGAGATGCCTGTTTAGGGGAACCCCCGTTAGCTGACAGGGAGGTGGACGCTAGATTTCTTCATACAACGGGGCATGATTACCGCCATAAACATGCACTAGACATACGGGACAAATTTTAACAGTTTACACTCCCCGAGACATCAATCTAATGGCTAATTAAACTAAATATGTAACCACTACGTTTATAAAATGTTATTAGACACATTGCAAACTATTTACAAAATATCTACATTATGCGGATTCACACTGGACGGATACAGGCAATAATTATAGATAATACTACGAGTACTTTGGAAATTGTCAATTTATGTGAGAATTTCTAAAGCCCTGGTGCAATTTAATAGGACTAATCCTCGAATGAAATTATGGCCAAAAGAGTTCCAAAATGCGCCAAATATTGAAAATAGTAACTGACAGCTGTGTTAAATCAAAGAGGTTATGTTATAATACATACGCGGTTTATTGAACATCAACATAGCGATCGATGAACACCGCATCCTAAGATATGAGTCACAGTCTCTAATTGACCGGTAGGGAGAAGCGGTAAGAAAAATCGGATGGGAACAGCAATAAACGTTCTGATATACACCACCCTGATTGAGGCATTCTGAATGTAAAGTAATCTATAGGGTTGCATAGTTACACCTAAATTGTCACTGCTCATGACACGGCTAACGTCATGCGACAGGAAGACTTCGAGGAAGTGACCATGCACCATTAAATATTTGCTATTTACGTGATGCATTATGGAACACCAACTTTTTTGTTGTTCTTGTTACATAGAGAACAGTTGTACCCGACACTAGTATACTACGCTATCCTAAGTATTCGTGAAAACTGTGTGAGTTAAAGTATTATCTTGTTGCAGTGTCATAAGAGAGTAATTATTCCATGTTGTTAAGTAATGGAGGCGATACTTTCTAGAAAACCATAGCGTGTTTTTGTTCAGAAGCATTTTTGCGGCTGCAGGCCTCTGGAATTCTATAATATCGTATTGCAAATGTAGTTGTGAAGCAAAGCCAAATGAAGAGCTTGTGAAGACGGGGGAGAGGGCTCGTTAAAGTCGTTCGCACGAGAGCTTAGAAAGCGGGTGGGGGTGGGGGGCGTTCAGGGGGCCGTGCGCACGGCGCTGATGACGGGATTTGCGCCGAGGGGCTGCCCGCCGTCAAAGCGCAGGCGCCCGCCCAACGCCCCCTGGAGAAAGGGAACCGCTACCTCGGCTGAATCGACGCTGGTTCACGCAGACCCCGAATGGGTGTGGTGGGGCGAGCTGAATTGAAGAGGGGTGGGGTCAGGTAAGATGGGGTGGAGTGAGGTTAGATGAGGTGGGGTTAGGGTGGAGGAGAGTTCCGTTATCCCCTTGTAGTAAAATTGTAATGAGACTTCATCTGAAGGATGTTGATGTTTAAGATGAAATGTCCGATGTTACAATCCAACAAAACCAAATGTTGTCTCAACCTCAAATTCTCGATTACCGAATCTCAACCATGCATACAACCAATTTCAACCATTATTAATAAGCTATTTGAATAGAATTGATAATCAAATTATTGATAAAAGTAGTGTAGGTATGTATATTTACTTTAAGAGTGAATGATAAATCAAGTTAAATGCGTAAGAGTATTACAGTTTATGGGAAATAAGTGCAGTTGAGTTGTGAAATATATTTTAATATTAGGACGTTTATTTTGCTTTAAAAGCGATTTTTTAAAAAACTTGTGTCTGCTGGCTCTCTTGCAAACTATCTTTGGCATTTTCCAGGTAAAAACAGGCCATTTTCTAAACATATAATTTTTTCACTGAACTAAAAATATCTGTTGTTTCACAAGTGTATCAATACATGTGCATGTGCATAGTTATATAGTAACGAACGGCATATCTTAGTGAATGAATGTTAACAAAGAAATATAATGCTAATGACAGTACTGAATTAACAGCAGCGTAACTACAGGTAGACGGCGTTCGCTTTGTTGTAAGCGGCTTGTTAACTGAAACGTTGATCTCCCGTTACCTTCACAACCGCCACCGTCGTATTTGCCCCTATGATATAAAACGGCCCCGTGTACCTGGAAGCCAAGCGGTGCGCAGGGGGCTTAGGACGCGGTCGCGGTCAGGGGGCGGTGGTTGCTTACCTGTCCGCCCCACCCACCTACCTGCAGTGCGGCCAAGCCGCTTTGTGCCTGCCGCCCACCGCCCGCAAACAACGGGCCAGGAGGGGGGTGGGGTCTACCGTGGTTGCCAAAAAGCCGGAAAGCAATACTCAAATGAGCTGCCGCGCGGGGGAAATCTGAAGCCGCCAGTCGAAAAGGCAATTCTAAAATTTTGAGTAGTGTAATATATTGTGGATAGTTAATGCATCTGAAAATGAATACGAGAATAGTCAGTATATTGAATACGGAAGTGAATTCGTATATGTAAACCTAGATTTGAAAGGTCTCGAGTTAATGAAAATCGAAGGATGTAAGTTTATGTATAATATATAATAATGATAATAATGCATCGATAATAATATAATGATAATGATATTATTATTATTATTATTATTATTATTATTATTATTATTATTTTATAACGCGCGAATTAAGTTTTGGTTTCACAGAGCCTGAATGTAAGTTCTGTATTTGTCTAAAAGTCCCACAATACATGTAGAAAAATACGAAATAAGTACAGTACAGTACTGTTTTTGTATTTTTTTTTTACTTATAAGAATTTTTTTTTGTATTTTCATGCGTCAAGAAACAGTCAGAACTCGAGGTTATGAGTCGGTAAGGTATTTAATATTTGCCAATAAGCTAAACAAGGGTCATCTTTGCATTTGGCTTGCGCATAAGAGAAACTTGAGGGAAAACCTAGTTCGTCACGATTCTCGTAGACTCTAGTGTCGTGATGGCTGTCATTAACGCCAGTCTCAAGTTGCTATTGTATATAATATAACGGTAGCATTACCAGGGCAGGGATCTCGGTGGCCAGGTGATTATAGGTTTTATCTTCTGTTAACTATGCAAAATTATGGAATTTGTTGCGCTCTGGGAAAAGTGAAAAAATCAGGGAATTTGTGAATGAATGGCTAGAAGCCAGGAATTATTTACAGATGGTTGTAAAAACTATATATTATTCCTAATAAATAGTACAGCATTCTTTTTCCTCAATTGCTATTCGAAGTTTTTGAATTTGTACTTTATCAAATAGCTGGCAAATTTGTTTCAGGCTTGCTTTAATATTTTGTTTTAAGTAGTGTGAAAAGTGCTTACAAATATTATCGGTGAAAAATATTTCAAATGCTGTGGAAAACCTGGAAAAGTCTGGGAAACGTGTTTGAGGAAATGGTCAGCCTGTAAACGGCAACCGCTGCCGACCTGAGAAGTCGCTTGGAAAGCGCCC
>BOPP01000054.1:696273-709096 GCA_017312745.1 Gryllus bimaculatus | reverse complement strand
CTACATTTTAATTAAAATCCAAACCGAACGTGTTATATAACGTTTTTATCTGCTAGTGGTGCCCTATCAAAGACAATGAAACAAAGTGTTTTTAACAGAATTATTTTATTGGCATAAATTGAGTAAAAGGTTCGTTTGGAGCCTCTTCGTCAGGTAATATAAAATAACAATGCGAAAGTAAAGTGTAATTTAAAGTTAAATATTAAATATATTTTATTTAATTCTATTATTATTATTATTATTAAAAATTGGATGTATTTTTATGATGATTTAATTTAACGCAACGCATTTTAACGGTTTTACCCTAAATTAATTTCTGGGCTTCAAGAATCCGCAGAACTTGGATTCTCACTACACAACGAGTTAGAGGAAGTGATTTACTACATATAGCAGCAATATTTATCCAATATTCGAAATTATGGTCCAACAATACGAGTGTACGAAAATATCACCGGTTTCCGCTGCAGCATTGCTATTCATTTACTACGTAAGTACTTAGAATGCGAGAAATTAAAAAGGAAGAAAACAGATTTAACAGACTAGCGGACATCCTGTCTCCTCTTGACGAGATGTGACATCGCGAGCGAAACATTAATGTTCACAATTAAAGCATGGATGTTAATAAAACATGGTCTCAAAACAACGATTTCTTAAACAGCGGAGATTTTAAAATTGCATTAGTAACGATTACTGTTAAACCGGGGAGGGGGATTAATTAGACGATAATCGCGTTTGTTTATTTTTAACTGATATTTAACTGTCAAAACACTGTCAAAATGTGATCAGGACTGTCCACAACACTTTCATTATCTGATTGGATAATTAAAAAAATATATACAGACTTCATTTATAGACGAAAATTCGATTTTAACTATTTTTCACTCCTGGCCTCTTAGGTCTGGATGATGGCTATGTGAAAATTATTACATATATTTTGTAAGTTTTCATTCCAAAATAAAATGGCATTCACGTTAAAACATCGATATTAAAAGAAACATCGGCCTAAAAAAATCGATGTTAAATCCATTGATGATTACATTTTCAAAAATTGATGTTTCAAAAATATCGAACATAATACATCGATATTAAATGAGACATCGGCGTAAAACAATCGATGTTAAATTCATCGATGATATTATTTTCAAAACTCAACGTTTCGAAAACCTGGACATCGATGTCGCAAGCGAAACTCCTAAATCTCGAATGATCTGGGCGACCGCCGCACGAAAGCCGCTCGCGGGTCTTAATTCCGCAGGAAGCTGCGCTCGCGTCTCACAGGCGACGAGGGGGAAAGCGCCTTCCCCTTCCCCTTCCGCTGCGGACGCGCTGGACGGCGGCTGGACGCCGTCCAAAACGGACGACCCCCGGCGCGATGGACGGCTTCCGATAAATGACCCCTCCCGCTCCTCCGGGCGAAAAAAAGAAACAACTGATATGGCTCAAACTTTTCAAGACGGCATTTCAAACATTCGGCATTCGCCAAGTTGAGAGCGACAGTTCGACCAATCTCGGACAGCGAATGTTTGTTCCCTTTCATGTGCCCTAAAGACCGACACGCGGTCAGTTATCGTCATCCGTGCTCTCGCTGCAGTAAGTCGGTTCTTTCAAGATGCGCAAATCTATAGCTTTCCCCTTTGCAAATAGTTTCTTACTACTCCCTCCATAGTAAGACACAGTTTTTAGCTGTTTAGACGTTAAATAAATAAGCAAATAAATAAGTAAATAAATAAGAAAGAAATTAAATAAATAAATAAATAAGAAAGTAAGTAAATAAATTACCTATTTGCGGCTCAACCGGGGCTCCAGTTCTTGTAAGGTTAAAGCGCATAAATAATCACACATTCGTACAACACGGGTAATAGAAGGCTGGGAATACTGATTCTCGCAGCCAGAACGTATTGTTTCCCCTGCAAATTGGATTCTGAAAGTGTTCGGGAAAAGTCCATTAAAAGTATGTAGACAACATTTCACAGTCATGTCTACTAAGTGCGAACATACTAAGCGTATGTTTTTTAATGTTGAAGCGAAAAGTAAGAATTTTGATAGAAAAACTTTGTTATGAAGTGCAGGTGTCGAATAAGAGGTAAATCATGTTCCCCTGTGTAGTAAATTACTTCCCCTTCAACAGTATGCCGTCAGAATACAGGTTTTGTGTGTTTAATTAAAGTTGACTGATAAGCTTTTGACGCCTCGCGTCATTTCCGTGAATATTCTCATTTAAATTCGTTCACTCCACTGAAGAATTCAGGTCTGGAAAATGGAAGCACTCGGAGTAAGCATATTCTGTTACACACTTTTTACTATAAAGTCTTCATTTGTCACCTGGTGCCTGTTCCTTTCTGCCTGCCTTGTTTCTCCAAGCTCGGGCTGTCTTAATTTATTATAGTCCTCTTGAGTTTCCTGCACCTGCTCCAAGCTTTTAACTTTGTTCTTTAGAAAAAAGAGGCAACTCGGTAGATATTCTCGCCTCCCTTTTTATTCATACTTTCCTTTTTCTAATATGTTTTTGTACATTCTGTGATTTTTACGCCCGTCCTCCCTTCTCATTGTTCCATTCTCCCTTCGCTTTTTTCAATTTTTTCCATGACATGTGTTTACCAGTTTTGACCCGATTTACTGTATGTTTTTCCTTTTTAGTGACTTACAAATACCTGTAGCACATCCTTATATGGTATTCTTGACCTTTCGTCTAGCATGTCGGATAAAGTTGACACACAAAACGGATATTCCACTTCTTCTTTTTTTTCTATTGCAAAGTATTGAGGCATTACTATCATTTTGCGTTAGGTTATGAAAATCGGTTAACGTAATTGGTAAATAGAAAAATTGTTAAATCAATATCCCATATTTTCGGTTGTTAAATTATCCTCAATGAAGACATAGTAATATAATTCGTCAGGAAAATCTGTCAACAATGGCACCTTGCTTGTGAGAGTGCTTTTAACAGAAGCAATGTTGGTAGTTCGCGCTGCCACTTGAAAACGTAATTTGCGTACTCATTGCAATCATTACAGATGCTGGAAGTGTTGTCCCCTTGAGTTGTTCCCCAGTCCTGTTGTTGCTACAAGCATAAATGCAATTTTTGATACAAGGCCCTGATACGGCTCAGTGAGGAGAGGTTTTCCTGGCGCTCTGTGTTTCTGAAACTCCGAGGAGAGTTTTGCTGACGATTGGAACTTGGAATGAATTGGAACGGATGTGAGGCCGGTTAAAGCGTTGTCCCTCGCTTCCCAAGCGAAACCTCCCTCACCGCTCCCTTCCGAAACCACGCGGCTCCACCCCCAACTTCCCCTCTTCCCCCGGCCCGACAGGGCGCGCTCCAGGAGGTTTTTGTGGTGGCGGGTTCAGTCAACCGACAAGAGTTCACAGTGCGGGTGGATGCATGGAGACAACGGACTTTAAAAGTTAATTATATCAAAAGCCATATTTAAAAGGCGTATGTAGTCCATTAAATACGAGATATTGCAGGTGTAAAAGCCCTTTAAGTTTTGTTGGTGCTAGAGTCCAGGTTTATCCTAAATAGTAAAATCTACGGCGCAGGTCTGCTGGCATGATTTCCCTTCGAAGTATGCACCGTTAGTTACTCCACGACAGACAAGAGGAGGAATTTGATTCGGTGGGTGGCTATTGAAAGTTCAGGTTCATCTGTGTATTGCAACCTACAACGTGGAACCGCTGTTATGATAACCCAACCACCCTACGCTTGATCAACGATATACCTATGAGGTTTTATTATTAAGCAATGAGCCTCTTTGCAATAATTGATATGAATATATTTGCCGTATAAAAACTACAACGGCAAATCAGCGACCGATTTAGATTACTACTTTGTCTACTACTTTAGGGAAGGAATCGACTTACAGCCGCGATAAAATGAAAAACAATAATTCGAATATCCTTATTCCCAAACGAGTTTGCTTGCATGCTCGGTTTATGCTTTATAATGAAATCTACGACATGGGATTTCTGGCATGATATCCCCACCAATCCATGCATGCCCACGTTAGTTACACGTGAGACAAAAAGAGAATTTCGACTTATGAGCTGTTCCACATGCTTTACGATATCCCCACCTACGTATCCATGACCAACTATGTAGGACCATACTAGAAACTCACGAGACAAAAATAAGATTTCGACTCCGAGAGTTTCGGTTCGTGCGTTGTAATAAAATCTACGACATGGGACTGCTGCCATGGCATCTCCAGACTCTTGTCTGCGCTAGCCCTCCGCCGTCCGGGGCGGAGAGGCTTCGGCTGCGGCCGGCGGTGCCCAAGGCTTGTCTGCTCGTCTGTTCGTCTCATTTCCCCTCGCCGAGAGTGGAAGTGCGTCGGGTAATTAACTCCGCCGGCTCGCGCCGCCAGATCGACTCCCGCGATAGGCCGCGATTATTCTGGTTCCCGCGCCCTGCCTTGGGACTTCCTCCGACAGCCTCTGCCGCCGCCGCCGCCGCCGCCGCCGCCGCCGCCGCCACCGCCGCCGCCGCCGCCGCCGCCGACGACGACGACGACGACGACGACGACGACGACGACGACGACGACGTGGCGGCGGCGGCGGCGGCGGCTGTTGCTTGCAGCGCCTCCTTGCACGGGGCCGCAATTTGCATACGGTGCGAGACTCGCGAAGGTTTTTCACATGTGGTTTGCAGACGCAGGAGTTTGCCAGTTGGGGGTAACCACTATTGCCTGTTATTCGTTGTTTTTTAGTGGTGTTAGAAGTGATGATTTTTTTAAAACCTAGGTATTAAAAATATGAAAAGTTTCTGAAATCGAACGTTTTGCTAGATATCTAACATATCAAATAACGAACTGGTTTCTATGTTTGAAAAGAAAACGCTGAAATTTCGATCGATTGTTTTATGATTCTGGGCGCGTCTTGTAAGGCAATTATTCCCGTAAGTGAAGTGCATGTTTTTTCTTCGGCAAATGTCTGTGATTTTCCCTCGCTGGATATGAGATCCGGTGCCAACATACTGGACTGCTAGCGAGGTTTTCCCCAACCAGGTATCTCCCATCAGCGGGACCACCTCAACAGAGACGAGCTCTAACCTCCCGACAGTTCTCCAGGCATGTGTGGCAGTATAGTGTGTGTTCGTATGTGTGTAAGTAAGAGGTGAGGAAAGGACAAGGAAGAAGATGGAAAGATCGTGCGTTGTCCATGGCCGGCAGATTTCAGGGCCTCCTTGGAGTGGGCCGCAATTTGCATACTGCGCGATTCTGGAAGGTGTTTTACATGTGGTTTGGAGATGCAGGAGTTGCCAGTCTCGATCGGGAGTTAATCATTATTGCCTGTTATTGGTTATTTTTAGTTCATAGTGTTATGGTATAACTGTAGCATCTACCTATGTTATGAAATTCTATGTTTGATATTCACATCTAGTCAGATGAAATTATTCTTGTTGAATATAGAGTGTCTCGAGGTCGCATCGAGCATTTTTAGAGAATGCTCAAGTGATTGGGATGGCTTCAACGACTGGAAAGCTGCTGACTGTTGAAAAGGGTGTTGCAGTTCTACTAAGAATAATAAGAATAATTAATAGTTGCACTAAGAACATGAAGATTAAGAATAATTCAAATAAGAATTTACGGAGGGTTGTGAATATTAGTGTTTAATCAGTGATTAAACGACTGATGATTTCATTGAATTGCTGACACAAACGTGATTGCATGACCCATGTATTCAAAATAGTTGTAAAAAACAAGTAGAATGTATGCGTTAAGCAGTAAAGATGTTAATAAAAGCTAAAGAAATGCAAACTAAGTATTAAACAATTGTAAACTTTCGCTGTAAAGCATTTATCAAAGTTTTCAGCAAATACTTAGCTTTAAAGAAAATTTACAATAATTATTAGCCCCTCACCGTGGTATTAGAAGTTGATTTTCTTAAAAACAAGCGACATTAGTTACTTGTGTGACAAAGGTACGATTTCGACTCGAGTTGCGTTTCATGCTTTGTAATAAAATCTACGACGTGGGTCCGCTGCCTTGAGGTCTCCCGACCTTTAGTTATGCCAGTTATCCATCGCCAGAGGAGAAGAGGTTTATGACTCCCTTCATCTCCCTCCCTGACTTTTCAGGACCTTTGTCTGGGTCGCAATTTGCATACGGCGCGAGACTCGCAGAAGTTTTTCACACGTGGTTTGTAGACACAGAAGTTGCCAGTCGAGGTATCCATTATTGCCCATCATTAGTCGTTTTTAGTAGTATTAGAAGTCATGTTTTTTAAGGAACTATGTAACATAGAGACGTTTTTGAAATTGAACGTTTTGCAAGATAAATATTCAAATAACGTTCTGATTTTGCTTAATAAATTATTTTCATACCTGTTTTCGATAACAAAATGCTGTGGATGAAATGGTTACATATGTTTTCTTAACTTTTAATAGAAACTTGTTTTAAATTATTTTGAGCTAAATATTGCCGGAGTACTTCGCTAAGTTATGTTCACTTACTATAGACATTCTTGGGCATAATTTTTAACTCTTAGAAAGGAATTTTTCTACATAAAGCATCTTATAAAACAAAACAGGAAACTAAATTTTAGAAGGGCATGCTTGATAAACGCTCTGAAACTCAGCTGTTGTTTTCTTTGAGTCTCTTCACGAAAGTAAAGATCGTTCAAAAATGGAAACAGTTTTGTGTGGTTATGATTACAGCAATATATTTTAAGGAAGAAAACTCCTTCAATCTCGGATTACTGTGTTCTTGTGATTCTTTTATTATTTTACGTTTAGTAAAATATTTAGTTGTTCGATGTCCTGATTTTTCGTCACACAATAGAGTACAACAGAGGTCGTTATAAGGTGCATGCGAATTCATGGGTTGTATTCTTACGATACCACATTGTTTTTGTAAGTTTCCTAATTGAAGTGCGAGAGATCCTCTTACTTTTATGATCTGCCTCCTGCAGTGTGAGAGCGTCGTTCCATCCTGTACTGAATGCGAGATGATGTAGATTCTCATTCCGAATTGAGATCTTCTCACTGCTGTTTAGGGCCCGATCCTGGGGTTGGTCTTGTGTGATTCGTGGGGTCTGGGATAGAGCGTGGGATTAATGGGGATTGGGTTGCAGTGCACATTTTTCGTGCAGACAGAAATTGGGCTCATACGGTACTGCTCGAAACATTCAATTTTCAATCATTGAACCATTATTTTTATAATGCATATTTTACGTCTTTACTTCAAAATCATATTATTTATCTAAATTGCTATATTTTCCTGATAAGCTCTTGTCATTACTGATATTTATTTTCATATTTAAATTTTTAAAAACTAATAGCAATCATATGGTATGGGTGAACTCCAAAATCCATGCCGTGTTGCAGAACATTGAAAATCGCAGTAAAACGTGGTACTACAGCTCAATTGGAGGAGTGTACAGGCCAAACTCCCGCCCTCTTAGGACGCAATGGAACTTTTTTCAACAATGGAGGTGGAGAAGGAGAGGAGGCGAAAAGAGCGACGCAATCCCTTCTGTCTCCCAGGCGACGCCCTCCCTCCCTCCGAGTCGAGACAAAGGGGCTTTCAGAAACGCGGACGTCGGCGAGTCGACTCTTCGCTCCTAAGAATATCCACAAAATCCGCTGCGACCTCCGTCACGGTGGCAACATTCTGGAAAACGTGGAAAAGAGGGAAACATCTGGGAATTTCATTGCTCCGGAAAAGTTGAGGAAAAATCATGGAACTTGTGAAATTATATAGCAAGTTGGGGAAAGTGAGGGTTATAAAACGTATATTATTGTATTATTCCTAAAGAAAATAGTACATCATTATTCTTTCCTCAATTTATATTCGAGCTTTTTTAAATTGTACTAAAAAATTAGTTTCAAATTTGGTTTTTCCCCCCCTTAAATAGTGTGAAGTTCTTTACAACTCTTATCAGTGAAACATTGCTAAAAGGCTGGGGAAGAGTCACAAAAGTCAGGGAAATTGTTTCAGAAAATAAGTGGCCATCATGTCTATCCGATTTAAAAAAGCCTCTTTCCGGACTTACGGAAGTGGACTCCATGACTTAAGTTGATCATTTCGGCAGTGCATCAGTTTACGAAATGCGCGTCAAAGGATTTCGGAAGATTTGCCTTCTTGGAGAAATCTGGAGTCCACCCTAAATCCTGGATTTGTTTTCGCGAGTCGGAAGGGTTGAGTTCCGGAAGTGAGAAATAAATCATCGATTACAAACAAGTTAAAATGCCTTCAGAAATACTAATGTGATCCATTGAGGCAAGAAAATTATTTGATGTACATATTGAATCGTTGTGCTTCCGGATTGGCGCGGCAATGTAACTCTTGTTGGCCGAGTCGCTGGTCTTTCATCAACATTCAGTTCCTTACCGTTGAATGCGCATTGACGAACGAGTGAGTGAGTGAGTGAGTGAGTGAGTGAGTGAGTGAGTGAGTGAGTGAGTGAGTGAGTGAGTGAGATCGCGAGAAAAAGAGGAGAAAAGAGCAACTTCAACCCTCCATTCTTCAGCCGACTCCACAACTGCCCCCACTCATTCTTCTCTTCCTCTCTCTCCTTCTCTTCCTTGTTCTCTATTACTTGAGCTTTTCTCCTTTTTTGCTTTCTTTCTCCCTTCTTTTCCCTCATTCTTAGTATCCCCTCCTCTCTTCTCAGCTTTTCTTTTCCTCTCCCCTTTTGAATTTCCTCTCTTCACTCTGTACCTGTCTTTACCCTGGCTCTTTCTCGTCTTCCTTTCTTCCGTTCTGTTCGTCACGCTCTGTTTTCCACCCCGTTTCACTCGATCGCCTCCTTCCTCGGGCATCCGGCGGCGCCACAATGGAGCGCAAAGAGGCGCTGCCCCCCCCACTCCCCGCACTCTCCCCCCCCACCGTTACCCAACAACGTTAGTCGAATCGGTCAGACGATAAGAGGAAACAAAGAAACTCGCATACTGAGGAGCTACGCTAAAGCCTGTTTTACACGGTCATTTTTGCATCCTTTTTTCATCATTATTCTATACAGAAAGTGGATGGAAAAAGGACGTTCGTTTCTGTGCGTTATATTTTGGTGCCGAATCTGGATGAAAGTCATTCTAGTGTTTTACATGATCATTTCTGATCTTTGTACGTAATCGTGATGAATATACTTCCTCTGGACGCCTCAAATTGCGCAAGAACAAACATTTGAACATCGCATCTATGGTAACAAATTAAATTAGGTTATATTTGGATTGAGCCGGGAACACGCTCATAGTAGAACACTACATGATTTATTTCTCATTACATAATCACATCACATTACAATTCAACACATCATAACTCTCTCGAAACTTCAAAATGAACAAATTGCACCACACGCATAAGAAACCAGATAAAGTTCCGAAAAGTGACGCTAGGAGCGCGGTAGTCAAACTGGATGAAATCTGTACTGAAAAATGAAGCATGGCACTTTTTTTTGTACAAATTACATCCAGTCTGGCCTGTCTCTTTTCTGTACCTGCGAAAAATGATCGTGTAAAACAGGCTTAGGAAGGGACCACGGGAAACAAATGAACGACTTGGAAGGGTGATGACATTGCAAGAGATAGTGGTGGAGCTATTTACAAATGAGCTAACTGTACACGAACGCACTGACGATATGAGTGCATGGACGTAACTTGCAATTAAATTGCCACCGGTGGACAAGCAATTGTTGTACTGACAGTGCCATCTTATAGCAATCTCTGCACACCATCATGAAAAACATTATCCCACAATTTGGTTCGCGTAGTAACCGCGTTCGCGTAGTAAAAACAAGAGCTCGCGTCTCCTCAGAAGGGAATATGTTCTGCCCCGAGGCAGGAGGGCGGGAGCGCGGCGGGAGCCAGGAAGTGGCGGGGGGGGGGGAGTGGTTCTTTGTGCTGTCGCGCCGTCTGCTGTCCATCAGCCTGGGAACCGTCCGACGCGCCCTCGTTCCCGCCGCCGCCGCCTTCGAGAACCGCTGTGTGTGGTTGTTCGCCAGAACGCCGCCGTGTTGCGTTTGCGCGTTAGTTCGTCTAGGCGAATTGTAGAGAAGTGCTTTAGCTTAAGGGCCCCTTTCACACGTGGACACAGCAGCGCGCTTCCGATAAGCGGTAACAACATTTGCAGCAAACCGTTGCAACATTTTTTTAAGGTCCTATTTCAACATCTTCGTCATATAGCGACCACTGTTACTTTTAAACTGTAGGGAGAACACTTGAGGACAACACAAACAAACAAACATCCATGCCCGATGCGGGATTCGAACCCGCGGCCCTTCAATCTTAACTACCTGTGCTGTCCAGGCCGGCCGTTGCAACATTTGTGCGAATCACGGAACGTTAACTGGGGTGCCACGGGAGCCGAGCGTTTTCAAACCGCAGATTGACGTTTAAAGTGCTACCTGCCTTGAGTACGAGGTGTGTATCTTAATTTTAGAAAAAATATTCTTTTTTTTGTGGATAAAAATCCATGTACGTAAACATATTTATAGTATTTTTTAAATCTTTGCCCGAGTTCCGTAATGGTCAGTCCGGTCCTGCATACGTATCTCGTTGCACGTTGCACCATTAACGCCACGGGTAATTGTTTCATAGTCCCCTGGTTCTCATCCTGACGAGGTCCTTCACAGGGTAACCTCTTTCTGGAAAACCTGGAAAGTCGAAAGAAACAATCAGGGAATTTTGTTCCTTTGTAAAAGCCAGAAAATATCAGGGAATTTGTTGAAGAATCTTTAGAAGTCAGGAAAATTTTTTTCAGAGGCTCATAAAACCAAATTTTATTAACAATATTAGTATAACAATTTTTACTCGGTTTTTAATTGTTTAGAAAATATTGTTGATTTATGGTAGTACATGGCGAAATCAAAGACCAGATCAATTAGTATCAGGTTGTCTTTAATATTTTCTTTAAATAGTGTTAAATTAAAAATATTATCAGGAAAAGATTTAAAAATACTCTGGAAAACCGGGAATAGTCAGGGAAATTTGTCCCTGGAAGGATGTGGCGACCCTGCCTTCAGCTTTCGCGTTCGTCTCAAGGCGAGAGCTGACGATGGCTTCCCCACGGAGGTAATCACAGGGCGCCCTCACGGATGCGGGGGCTGTGGGGGGGGGGCTGATTGTACGTATTGTCTCCCGGCCTCCGAGCGTTGTTGGCAGAGTGCGCCCCGTTCGTGACGTCGGGCTGTGACGTCATTCGCGGGAGACCGATTACCGGGCAACTAAACCGTCTTGAGATGAGAAGGCTAGTGCTGAAAATCAGGCGCGTGCTGTACGCGGTGGCGTAGGAAGATTTTCCAGCGCTCGGGGGGGAAAAATCCAACTCCCTCTGAAACCTATATGTTAGAAAAATAATTTTGATGAAGTAATTTCAAAACTCGTTTAAAATTAATCAGTTATAAGTATGGAACCTTCAATTCGTTTTACAGTTGTTGTGAATGTAACAAGAAAGCCGTAAAATGTCAAAAACAAAGCGAGATAAAGTCGTATATGAAAAAAAAATATTGACTCACTCCCAGCGATGGCATGGTTTTTGGCACTAGGGAGAGGGGTAGGTCGAATTCAGTCGCTGTCTGGAGGAGAATTCTAACGGCCAACTGCTCTGATCGGTGGATTTCCGTGGGTTATCCGATGAACATCGGAAAAATCCCGGAACTGTACTCTAACAAAACGGCCCTGCACGATCTTTCCTTTCTCTTCCTTGTCCCATCCTCCCCCCTCCCCTTGTGCTGGATCTCACCAGCTGGGAAAAAACACAGTCGCCTTTAGAGGAAAAACATGCTCTACACTTACAGGACTAATGATCGTAGCAGTTGACGCGGCCGGAAATACTTAAGCATCAGTGAGTCAATCCTTGTGTCATTACGGCATTGCTATGGAGCCACTGCCTCCGCCTTCGCCGCCACCACCTTCGGCAACGGCTCAGCTGATTGGCCGGCTTGGATCGCCTGTGCCTCCCAACCTCGCCCTCTCCATCCCCACTTTCGCCGCCTGTTGCTGGTGTCAGCTGCCGCGAAGGGAAGCGACAAAGACGTCGATGTCTCGAAAATATCGATGTTTTATTGAAACATCGATATTTAAAATTTCGATATATTTAATCTGATTTTTTTATCATCGATATTTTGTGGACGATGTTTTTTTACGTTTTCGATGTTTGTTTGTAATTGAGAAATTCCTGTAAGCACCATTCGGGGAAAGTTAACATATGAAATAACTGATAGTACCACTGTCAGTTCTGTATTGGAATGAAACGAACGCCGCTTCCACTGCCTTTATATGCAAACTCTCTCTCGTCCGAGCTGATACCGATGCCCTCCTAGAATTTCCTATATCCCACATGGAGAGGTCGTCAATGGATGAGCTCTCAACGTGGGGCCTTCCCCTTTTTCCTCATCTCTTCTTCGGCGGATGAGGACTGATACTTTAAGATGACTGGGCGCTCAAGCTTACTTTTGTCCATTGTTGACAGTTTTTTTGAACTTTGTTTTCAGTTAAATCGGAATTATAAATTAGAAAACTGATATAGTCAAATTTAATTCGTGTGCGCACGGATTTAATGTTTTAGATTACTAAATCTTGCTAAAGATTGCTAAAAATTGCGCTTGTGAAAACTGTTCAAAGGATTGGTTATCTCGGTAGCTTAGTGGTCAGCGTAAACCAGAAGGCCCGGGTTCGAATCCTTATCAGGGCGGCCAATTTGTTTGAACAACGGTGTTTAACAACATCGATGATTAAAACCATGGATGGCTGTTGGGCGATGTTTTATTGAAACATCGTCTTTCGTGATCGACGTCGCATTATTACCGCATCGTGGCCTTCGACTGATGCAGGCGCTCGCGGCGGACGGTCGCGGCGGCTACGGTGACGTCGGTTCCCCTCCCTCCC
>BOPP01000054.1:660613-687337 GCA_017312745.1 Gryllus bimaculatus | reverse complement strand
CACTTTTCCCGCCCCTCCACCCCCGCGACTGGCCCGTCCGCAGCAACGCTCTCTAGCGGCGAAGGTGGCTCAGGGCAGCAATTCATGTCACTGCTGTGCCTCTGACCGGCATGTTCTAGGGTTACACACCTCACGGTGGCAGAATTTTACATTTTAGCTGCATGGCTTGGACGAATTGTGTGGAGGAGCATTCTAGCGGCTGGCGGCTCTGATCGGTAGTTTTCCGTGGTTTCTTCGACCAACATAAGGCCGGAGCAGTACCCTCACAAACAGGACACTTGCGTGGCCTTTGCTATCTCTTCTTTGACCTCTTCTTTGTCACCCCTTACTTACACACACCAATACTTACATGCACTTAACTATCCCACTTGTTGGGATCGTAGGTCTTATCCAGCCACGCTGATTCATCTCTAGTTGAGAAAATTCCTCGTAAGACAATGAAGCCGGACCTCACCAGACAACAGCGAGCGATCACCGCCACCGCCTGCCATGAATCATACACTACACTTAAGGGATTAATGGCCTCGGCCGCTGTTGCGCTCGGACTCGCTGATCAATAAGTCATCTAATCCTTTCCCGCCCTCGACCCTTCGACGGCCATGCTTTCTGTAGCGACAGCGGAAGGGATGGGTCAGCGCCAGCAACACATCGATGTTCCTAAACATCAATACTCAAATTTGAAACATCGATGTTTCACAAACAACGATGTTTGTGAAACATCGATGTTTCACAAACATCGATGTTTGTGAAACATCTATGTCATCAAACATCGATGCTTTAAAAACTGGATAATAACCATTGAGGTTCACGCTGGGGGGATTTATTTTGACAGTGGTCGGAAAGTTTATTAATATTTTTAATTGAAATTTAAATGACAAAACAGTCGCGAAATCATCAGGACAATAAACAAAATTCGAATTATCTGATTCGGTAATGGAAGTATATAATATATGCTTCTTTATAAACCAAAATTTTATCCTTTATCCCTTTTGTCTGAACAGTATTCAATTTCTGGATATCTAAAAATTATTGTGAAATTTTGAAATGATAAACTTTTTTTCATTTTAATAGTGTCAATCAGTTAAAATCATCGAACACAAAATGAACGCCACATTTCTATCTAGTGTTAAAAATCTTGCTACCATCGAGTCTCGAATCCGACGACCTCTAGGTCAGAGGCACTGCAGTAAAGCACATCAATCAATGCTAGAGCCTCCTAAGCCGGTGGTTTGAACGCCTGAGAATTTAGACAGTGATTTTATATATTTTCAAATGAAGTCCGCTTTGGAAGCTCAGTTACCCCGTTATCTTTATTATGATGATTCTCATCATTATCCACGTCTCAGGGTGCTGCTGGGCTTGACCAGTTGTCATTATACTGAAAATTTCCGAGTCGTTATTCCACCCCCGTCACGGCGGTCTCACATAAAATACTGGTATACGAAAAAACGCACCAAAAAAGTTTGTTGTTGTTTTCGGGCCGCCACATTATTTAGCATTTTACCGCACGGCCGCGGCAAAAAGCGTCGAGAGAACCACTTGCCACAAACACAAAAGCGCATCCCACATAGAACCTCCCGAGGAGAGCGACGTGCAGAGGCGCCCCTGGTGGCTGGCCGACGAAGCTCGTGTTTAAAGTTCCACGCGTTTCGCCGTCTCCTTGCGCGGCCTTCGCTTTCCCGCGGCGAGCGTTCGGCAACTGTCTTCCCCCCCCCCTCCTCCGCCTCCTCACCCCACTCCCCCTTCCCCACTCCGTCTCGAAACAAGCGCCGCCAGTGTGAGAAACAAATGCGCGCGTCCGGAGATCCGCCCGAAACAAATGACGGCGGCGTGTGCTGCGAGAGCGAACCAGGCCGCGGGAGAGACGGGCCCAGGGAAACGACGAGGCAGGAATGTATTATAAGAAGTTGGCCGAAAGTCCGTTGTACACGGTCATTTTTTCTTAATTTTCCTGTGCAGAAAACGGATGGATAAAGGAACGTTCGTTTCTACGCGGTACTCTTTCGGCATCGAAATTGCAGGATTGAGATCCAGCGTTTTACACAGTCATTTCGTTTTCTGCACGTAATCGCGATGAAAGTATTTCACCTGGATGCCGCAAAAAGCGCTGAAGATCGAACAGTTGAATATCGCATTTATGATAACAAATGAAGTTCGATTATTGTAAGACTTCGCAAGAACGAGACATTACAGTATAGGAAGTGACAAATAAAACACGTACTAATAATAAATAAATATATTGTCAGGTATCAATGTTTTAATTCAGCTTATGATCATTTCAATAATAAATTATCATAATAAAAAGATATCTACCTCACCAACAATCCAATTAACGTACTAAAAATTTCACAGTGCAATTTAACACACAGAACAGTGACGAAACTGTACAAAAGGAACATGTCGCATCACACGCAAACCAAACCAGAGAAAGTTACAAAAACTGACGCAAGGAGCGCGATAGTCAAAGTGGATGAAATTTGTAGTGATAAATGAAGCATGCGTGTTTTTTCTGTGCAAATTAGTTCCGCCTGATCCGTAACGCTTCTGTACGGACAAAAATTGAAAAATGACAGTGTAAAACGGGTTTAAGAAGGGCTGAAAATGACAGCCACTTGCTCACCACTGCTGATAACGTAACTGAAAGTTGTGTTCATACGCTTGTCAATGACGTCAATTAGCGCTCCTGCCTTCAATTTTTCGTTTGTGGTTAGCTCACTTGACTGTGGGTTCTACATTTCCTCTTACAATCTCATCGTCTGATGGAAATTCTATGCGCTACCATAAATATTCGAAATTAGAACGATCAATACCCACGAGGCGAGTACCGAAACAGGACCGGAACAGACGAGACACGGACCGCGCGCTCTTTCCTTCCTGTTCCCGGTCCTTTCCTATCCCTTACACACACGCAAACAGTTATACTTCAATGCACTGCCTCCCGGTAGTCCAGTAGGTAGATTGGAGGTTGTCCCGGCTGACGTGGTGCCCCGTCGGGGGAGATACGCGGAGAGCGAAAACGCGTCACATGTCTACACACCGCGTCATATCACGCTACACTTAAATTACACGTGTCACGCGTGCCTTAAGCGAAGCTCGGAACGTTCAGCTGTAGTCTCCGTGCACTGCAAGCTCCTTGCCAACCGATGTCGGTAATTAATATTTTGATAAAATCCTCTCCTCTCATGAGCCTGGGATCGCTGATCTAGTTTCACTTCATTCGGGGCGAGTCAGGATCCAGACGGGAAGTTAATCGTTGAGGGATTGAATAGTGAGGCCAGGAAGCATACAGGTTTGGCAAGACGCAGCGTCGCCCAGCTGGCCACCGCTGCTGAGGCATGTGTGCCATTTTCACACGGCCCGGCTGGCTGGAAGCACATTGCCTCCAACCGGGAGGTCCTAGGTTCAGGGTTTAGACACTACTGGCCAGGTCGAATTCAATAGTTGTCTGGAGGAAAATTCTAGCTACCGGTTGCTCGGAGCAGTAACAGGCGAATGCCACGACTGACGGGTCACAGACCACGTGCGACCTTTCTGTATTCTTCCTTGTACTATCCTCTTCCCTTACACACACACACACACACACACACACACTCATACATATGTGCATGCAGTATACTTGCGCACATGCCATGACACCAGTCAGGAGCTTATAGCGTATCTCGGCTGGGGGGTACCCCGATGGGGGAGAGAGCCGGAGAGGAAAACCTTGTAAGCCAACGTGCAAGGCAGCGCCAGATTTCGCCACCGAGTGAGAGAAAGAAAATTTCCCTCCAGGTATCTCCCCCAGCGGTCGTCACAGTCAGGAAGTTAGAGCGCATTCCGGCTGGGGCGATCCCCCTCTTATGTTCCTGACACGCACACCGTGTGTGTGTGTGTGTGTGTGTGTGTGTGTGTGTGTGGAAGGGGAGAAGATAGGACAAGGAAGTGGGAGGAAAGATCGCGCGCGGTCCCTGCCCCGTTTGGTACGGTACTGCTCTGGCATTCGCCTGGATTTTTTAAGAGAAACCATGGAAAACTATCGATCGGAGCAGCCGGCCGCTAAAATTCTGCTCTAGACACTGGCTCACAGGTTTGTGTCGGTGAAATCCGTCACCGTCGGAATTGAAACCCTAGGACCTCCCGATGAGAGTCGCAGCAGAGACAGCGTCAGAGCGGCCATCGAAGGGGCGGGGCGGAGCTGCGTTTGTACGTTGGAGGATGCGGTGACCGCGGGTACCGTGCGGAGCGCCCCGCCCCCACATCCTCCCCTCGCCCCCACCCCCACTCCACCCCCACCCCCGCTTGCCGCCGCCGCCACCGCCTCCCACCTGCCTCCCCAACGCGATATCTCCACCTCCGTCAGCGTTCCGGCTATCCAACACGCCGCCTTCGCATCTGCCTTCTGGGGATCGGGACATCGATGTCGATTTTTTAAATCTTTTTAAACCTTTCGGTAACATTGTTTTGTTGACATCAATGGTTTCTTTAACATTTTGTTTCGTTATAATTTTTGTTTTGTATAATCAAGTTTTGTCAACATCTTTTCTGATCATCGATATTAAGAAACACGATATTTTGTTGGCGATATCGCATCTCTACCTCAATTATACCCTTTGTCACTTGGCTCCGCATTGGCCCTTTCGCTTCGCGACAGTAATTTGTGATACATCGACAACAAAACATCATGTAATAATATGATAAAAATCCATCAATGTTTTTTAAACATCCATGTTTTAAAGTTTGCTTTAATAGCCTCTTTTATTAAATTCTTGCCGCATCGAAAGTTAATTCGAGTCGCAGTGCATATTATTAACTAAAAATTTAACTGGAACAAAGTAAAGCTGCTTATGCGAATACGAGAAACGAACGAAATACCTTGGCGTTGGCATCATCTCGGGGAAAGATAGAAATTCGTTTAGATGTAGATGCTACAAAGCGCGTTCCATTTGTTTGAACACAAACAGACTATAGTATCATTAGTCACCATTTCATAATTTAACTTTTACAAAATTGTAATTATGGGTTTTCTTATCCACCAAACAAACAAAAAATAAAAGAAAACATTAAAAACCTCGAGCACAAAACATCGGCTTCAATACAGCAATATTTTTGTAGAAGCATATGCTTTAAGAACATCGCAGCATTGTGTGACATCCGCAATTGGTAATCACCTTTTGTCATTTCCCACGTTCTTTTTTCTCACGTCCTTCATTGTTCCTCTTGCTCGACGACCTCCACCTTTAGCAACACCGCCGCGCCCGCCCCCCGCCTACCGTTGGTGGAGAGACCGCCCTTGTCGCATGAGCGACAGCACTCACCGCACCGCCCCACAAACCCAGAACTCGCCCCGCCACGCCCCCCCCCCCCCCCGCCGCGACATACATCGCGGTCTCTCGGGGCGAGAGGGTGGGAGCCAGTTCCCAATTAAAGTGGAACAGCTGGACAGCATTTTCACAATTTTTAACACCCTATGTAGACTTACGTACTGCAGGAACCACCTTCTAGGGGTTACAGGAGATTACGACTCTTCTCAATATTCGCCTTTGGGTTTTTGTTTTTGACAACACCTACGTAATAAATTGATCCCAGTGTCACCCGTTTCAACTTACGATAATCTTTGTTTGGCAAGTTAGGCCTCATTGTCACCATGGTGGAAAAAATGTGGCTATGGTGAAAATTCACAGGCATAATTCTTCACCAATCTGTCACCATTTCCCATTTTCACTTTCATTACGCCGACTTGTTCTCGATTTGCCATCTTTCGACAATAACATGCTGGTTTTATACGAAAGGCTGGGTTGACTGATTTCGGCGAGTGAACTAGATCAATAATGAAGCATGGCATGTGTCGACGAATGTCTATAAGAACATTAGGAAGTAAGCTCCAGAATGTGAACTTCGATGAGCGTTGTGTCTAGTGTTGAAAATTCGGCACCGCACTGGTCTCGAAACTAAAGATCTCCCAGTCAGACACGCTACAGAAGCCACCGTTGTTCCCTGACCCGCCTTATGTGGTAAATAGCGAATTCAGTATCACGCCTTCGTAAGCGCTCTATCGACTCCTGTGGTGCCGCCAGTGTTTTGTTCGGTGAGGACGACGTTCGCCCGCTAATGACAGCAGGCGACGCGTCGTGTGGTTGGTCGTTATGTTCGTTAGATAAATTGGCGGAGGGGCTTTTACATTACGTAATTGCAGCTGGCTCAAACCTCTCACCGTCCCTTGCCTGATGAGAGCCTACTATTTCACTGAAAGAGGTGTGTCTACTAGATCCGTTTCAGATTCTGTATTATTCATTACCTGTGGACCCGACAATGCTTCGCTATTGTAGTGCATTAAACATCACACACTACTCGTCACGAGATTATTAACCACGTTTTACGCTACTCTCGGCCTAAATTTTAATAGAAGAAATACTTTTTCGCAAGTTTGGATTTGTTTTATGTCCTGGTTAGGACATTGTTGTCTAGTATCCTATTGTTAAAACGTTTTCCCTCAAATTTGCGCATGCGTTCGCTATGACGCTATCTTGGGGACACTTTATTTACTTGTCTGTGATTCAAATAATAATTCCGGCCGTTCTCAGCTTTATCCTTGACTGTGTGGCGGGTTGCGTACAGTTCAGGAACACTTAGTGGCAATAAGCGTATAAATCATGAACAACGCCCCCACATGTCCGATTTTATTCAAAATACTATTTAAACACTCCCTTTACTAATAAGAACACAGTGTTATAATTTCAGCGAAATCATTCGAGTAGTTTTTGAGTCTATGTTCGACACACACACACACACACACACACTCCCTTTTATTTATATATAGGCATAGATTACACTGTATTATTCATTATTGTCGCAGAAATATAACTTTTCTCATCACGCTTTTCAAACGCATTCACAGAACGCCCTTAGGGAGCGCAGCGGGATGAAAATGGTACACACATACAAGTGGTGTCAGCGGCTGTAGTTCCCTTCCGAATGAATGCTTCGATTGCCCATGAATGTGTGGGCGAGAGTAGGGAAATAATGATGTGGAATTATTTCCACTAATACCCCTACTAATAATGAGTATTACTTCATTGGGGTAGCTCGGACGCGGTCAAGTCCGCAGAAAATAGTCCGTTGTATAAAAAGGTAAATTTTTCTTGGCTTGGTTTCAGCAAAGCTATAATATTTTTTGTTCATAAAATAAAACGGTGTAATGTGCGCAAGACAGAAATATTCAACATCTTAATACAACTTTCTTTAAATTTCATTTCGTATTAATTGCACCAATCCTCACAGGCGTGGGTGGCTCAGGGCATCGATTGATATAATTGTAGTGTCTCTGAGCGGCAGCCTCTTGGGTTCCACTTCCGAAATGATAGGATTTTCGACACTAGATAACTAGGGTGGATTCTGCCGCTACCTGGACGAGAATGCTAGCGGGTGCCGGCTGCTCTGATCGGTAGTTTTCCGTGATTTTTCCGATCAGTATCAAGCGAATGTCGGATCAGCGCCCTAACAAACGAACCACGGACCACACGCGATATTTACTTCCTCTTCCTTGCCCTATCCTCACCCCTTTCTTACACACACACACACACACACACATTAACTACACTACAACACACGCCGGTTGGGATTTCACTTAGAGCTTGTCCCGGCTGTGGCGGTGTCCCCTTGGTGGAGGACACCTGGTTGGGGAACAAACCCGTTGCCGACGGGTAGATCAGCGCAGCACCACGTCGTCCTTCGGGGGAAGATATCGCACGCGTTAAAACACACTGTACTTACGTGACAAATGGCCTTATTAGTTGAAGTGCCCAGAATCACTAATCAATGAATGAACTGCCTCCCCCCGTCCTTCTGGCCGCAATTTTCGGGCCAACCCTCCCTTCTGCCGTTGTCGTTGCCCCGCCCCTCACAACGCAGGGACTAGCCACGTGTTTGCTTCGTTACGGAAGAATCCTCTGTTTACAAGCCCCCCCCCTTCCCCCTTTCCTGTTCCCGGACGTAATTACGGGGGCCCTGGGTCGTGGAGGCGGGGTCAGGGGGGAAGGCAGAACGAGAATCGCGGCGGTTGGCGGAATCTGCCGATGTGTAGTTTTTAATTCTATTTGCAACTCTGTTGGCTTTAATTATCTCGTCCTCTGCCGCGCTGTTCGCTCGTCGCCTGTTGCGGCGCGCGGGCGCTGTAATTCGATGGCGCGGCTGCCCGGAAGCCGCGGAATCCGCCCGAGTGGATTTGGCGCGTCGCGGGGCCCCTATGGCTTCCGTCTGCTTCCGCGGCGACGCGCACTGGCCTTCGGGGCGAATGTGGGCGTGGTGACCTAAAACATCGCCAAAATGATCGATAAATTGCTCTTGAAATTACCCTAATTAAAATACCCTAAAAGCAAACAAAAATGACGTAAAATACATCAAAATCAATTCAGAAGAAACAAATCAAGCTGTTGGGTATGTTACTGATGTAATCGAGGCTTCTTCCTTTCGTTCAGGTGAAATCGGTTTGTAAACTTTTGGTTTGGACGGTCATTTACCAGGAAATCGCCTTCTTTACTCGTGGCAAAATCGGTCGAACTGACAAAGGTGCAGATACGCCTCATAGAAACTTAGATTACATACAATGGCTGGCATTACTATTGCTGAACGTATTCGAAACGAATATGCTACTGAGTAATTCTGTGGAAAATATTTGTTACATCTCGTATATATTATTTTGTATCAAGTACCATTAAAATGATATTAAAAACAATGAAATCAGCGAAAAATGTCAAAAATGACGAAAAAAGATTTAAAAAAATGACTTATTATTAGTAGAAACTAGCAAAAAATGACAAATAAAAATGTGTCGTTTGCTTTTGTCGTAACATAAAAGTGGTGCCTATACTAAAAATATTGATGTAAAGTGAAACGAAAAAAAAGACATTTCATTAAAATCCGTCTCCCAGTGCTTAAAGAAGGCTGAATCTCTGTGACCAAAAAATGAAGAAGGATATGTGGAATTATGCGAGACCTATTACAGACGTCTGCTGCTCAAAACCGCCCAAGAATAAAACTCTCCACGTGGTTGCATCTAGGAGGTCAGACAAACTGACTTTCCGGCCAATCAAGTTATCTTTCACTACAATACATAACGTTTCCTTTCATGCGGTAGTTTTTGTTCCGCCGTTCTCCTCGGACAAAGCCGTCTCGCCGTCAAAGGCCAGTTAGCACGGAACGCATTTTGCCTTCTCCGCTGGATGTTGTGCATCTTCCGTGCGAGTGTTGCGCCGGAAACGCGTAGAGCGCTTTGCTTATCGGCGTCTCGATCTCCCTCCCCCCCCGCCGCCGCCACCGTGCGCGAAGGAAGAAATTCCATTGTGTGCGAGGGAACGTGGCGACCCCACAGCCGGGCCGTCCTGCCGCGAGACGCTGGCGGCCGCTTTTTGTTTACACCACTCTTGACATCAAGAGCTCCCAGAGGGGTGGGGGCAGAGCTCCCTAGTAGCATCTTAAGTGGAGGTGCTACAACAGCACGCACTTTCTCGCATTATTTAAGGATTTGTAAATTTTCGGAAATTGAGAACGAAAATGAAACCTGCATCATTATTTTAAGTGACCCTTGATTTAGTCATCGATCGATCAAT
The DNA here is from genome assembly GCA_017312745.1 of Gryllus bimaculatus. Classification (NCBI taxonomy): domain Eukaryota; kingdom Metazoa; phylum Arthropoda; class Insecta; order Orthoptera; family Gryllidae; genus Gryllus; species Gryllus bimaculatus. The sequence continues at coordinate 677,750 of BOPP01000054.1, read as the reverse complement.
CAGTCGAGCGATTTTTCGGCATTGAAGACCAACAAACCATGAATTAGGACTACATAATGTGTAGGAAATAATTTACTATACATGGGAACAATATTTATCCATTTTTTCGTTGCTAGGGCCCCGCAATAATAGTTTTTGTGTCGCAAATTCGAAGTTCTGCGTCGCACTATTACAATCCTTTCTCTTTTTACAAAGTAAGGGCGAGAAGTAAGCATTGGACGCAGAATGTTCGGCGACAATACTCTATTCTGTTCTGATATATAAGTTCCCCTTATATGACAACAACCTGTTCTTGTGCTAAATTAAAGGCCTGCAGCTTGGTCTGATGAGCTCAGATTTATTTTGTGCAAACGTCACCGAATAAATGATTAATATGTCATTCATTCTCGATCATTCTGGTTGCATTTCTGCCTCGTAATGGTTTTAAAAGTGGTCTCTTTCGGACACCCTATATCCTGTAGTGCAACAGAGAGAGATTGTGATCTGGAGATTAAGATCTGGGCTGTTTTATCCGGAATGCTATATACTGCAAAGGGAGGCATATACTGTTTGTTCATATTTGTATATTATAATTAATAATTATAGTAAATGTTTAAGTAGTTAACAAACAAGTTGAGTTATTTGATAGAGATGTTTCTCTTCTCCTGCTGCCTGTGGGCTTGACGTACTCTAGCAAGCTCAGGATGCAAGCCGCTGATGTCGAGAGGCACGCGGAGTCTATTTTCTCGCGGCCTGCGCCGCCATTTGCACGGTCGCTGAACACGTCGCTTCCGGTTCATCCTCCTTTGTCTCGTAATTAGTGCTCTTTTCCGGCGCGTGATGGCAGCGCGGGAGGCGAAGAGTACGCGATAGAGTGGGGGAGGCTCTGCGGTGCAAAGAGTCGAGATGCAAACGCGAGTCGAGTTGCTGTTTCTGTGCATCACGTTATGTTGTGGCGCTGTTTTCTTCGACGCTGGGGCTCTAGGTTACGATAACGCCGATGCATCCGCTGAGTTAGCTCAGAGCCAACATTGCCGCTGCCTCTGTAGCGCCTCTGACCGGAAGGTCCTAAGATTCGAGTATCATACATCATGATCACCCGCACGCACTAAAACGGTGGCCACTTTCTGGAAAACTGGAGAAAATCTGACAATATCATTGCTCTGAAAAAGTTAGGGAAATATGTGGAAGAATCGTTGGAAGTCGGGGAAAATTTTGAGATGCTTTTAAAACTAGATATTATTTCTATGAGAATACAGTACACATTTTTTTTGTTTAATTTCTATTTGTTGAGTTATTTTTAAAATTTGTCATAAGTCTCGCTGAAATGAGAGATCAGATAAATTGTTTGCAGATTTGCTTTAATGTTTTCTTTAAATAGTGTAAAATACTCTACAAACATCAGTGAAACATTTTTTTTAAATGCTGTGCGGGCCGAGAAAAGTCAAGAAAATTTATATCAAGGAATAAATGGCTATCCCCAGAGCGGAGGTTCTGCAGCTTGCGGTAGTAGCCACTTGGCAATCCGGGAGACGCCGCGTTCTAGGTCCAGGTGCCAACGTTGCGGCCGTCAATCTGAGACTTTCCTCAGGGCGAAATGCAGGTCTCAAAAAGGCGGCCGAAACATTGTCATATGGGCCTAGGACACGGCCTTTCCCGAACAGCCAAGCTACCAAAACATCGGTTTTTAAACATCGATGTTCAAAATCAGTACATCATAAAACATCGCCCCCAGAGCATCGACTTTTAATCGTGGATGTACTAAATTAAAACATCGATGATAAAACATCGCTCCCAAAAGATCAATCGTTTTAAACATCGGTGTTCAAAATTAATGCATTGGCGTTAATAAAACATTCTCGCCAAATCATCTTTCTGTTAAATATCGATATTCAAAATTAAAGCATCAACGTTAAAACATCACGCCTAAAATATCGATTTTTTAAAAAAAAGTAATGTTTTTAAAGCTGCATATCAATCGTGACTGATTGCGCGCGGAGGTAGATTGAGGGTGGTCAGATGGTTTGGCGTGATCGGCGGCGGAAGAGGCTGTGTGCGGGCGAGCGCTCCTCCGCCGCAGGGGCGGGCCGGAATGCCTTCGCTGGGGGCGAGCGGCGTCGTGGGCGAAATGCCTGCGCGTCCGGCGCCTTGCTCTTTCGTCTGTTTTTTCGGCGACCGCGACCGCGCGCCCGCCCGCCGATTCCCTCCCTCCCTCGATTGCGGGACGGTGGGAATGCTCATGAGCCCTCTAGACATTGTCGAAGGATGACCTAATATTTTTTTCTTGTACAGCGGATTAGCGCTTAACAAGCGTTTGGATATTAATAACTAGCCGGCGGATTTTAATGTAATGTCTTTTTTCACTTAGAAACAACGCCGTTTAATATAAGAAATTTATTTTATATTCTGACAAAACGTAATAAATATTTATAGCATTCCTCGCTCATATATTATCAATGTCAGCCATTGTGAGTATTATGAAATCTAAGGTTCCTGTGGCGCCAATGTCGCCGATTTCGCGATAAACAAAGGCGGAGATTTTGTTTTAAAGAAAAATCCAATTCATAAGTTTGCTTTCTAAGTTCACTTCAACAAAAGGACGATGTCTGAATTAAATCAATAACATTCCCAACAGCTCGAATTGTTCATCTGAAGTAGTTTCGATCGAATTTTTACGCCATCTTTCTTTTTTTAAGGCATTTTTAAAGCATTAAAGAGCATATTATTGATGATTTTCGAATTCTTGTGATCAGCTAGTCTGGTCGCTCTAATGCTCTATGGGTTCTCCGATCAATACCAGGCCAATGTCGGAGTAGTCCTCTAACAATCGGTGCTCGGATACCCTAACAATCGGGATCGTGCGATCTTTCCTTCCTCACCCCTTAGTTACACACACACACTCTCACATGCTCGCGATTATGTCGGTAGAACGTTCAGAAGCTTACATTTACAATATTAAATTGTGTCAATGGTACGAGAATGTTTTGATGTGTCGGAAATGGCCGTCGCTGCTCCTTTCGTTTTTCGGCCGCGTGCCATTCGGAGAATGCTCTTTCTGCTAGAGCGCGATCGGGCGCTTTGCGGCGCGGGGTTCCGCTGCGCAGCCCATTTCGGGCACCGCTTGGCTGAGCCGCTTGTCTCCCCGTCTGCGCCACTCCCCCACATCGTCCCCGCCCTTGCCCAGCCCTTTCCGCGCCCTCCCCTTCACCTCGCCCTTTCCCAGCCCTCGCCCTGCCCCTCCCGCCCTTTCCCTGCTGTCGCCCCTCCCTGCGCTTTCCCCTCCTTTACCCAGCTCCACCTCGCCCTTTCCAACTCCTTTCCTTCCCTTTTTCCCTTCTCTTTCTCTGGGCCTTCCCTCCGCGCCCCGCTCTGCCCCACCCGCCCTTTCCATCAGTCGCCCCCATCTTGGCTCTTTCCGCCGCCCTTGCCCCACCCAATTCCCTCGATTTCCTCCGTCTCTTTGCGCAAGTACCATCTCCCCGGCCTTCGCTCTCCCCCTCAGGCCAAATTTCACGCTACAACCTTTTTCTCCCGCCCTCGCCCCTCCCTCCTCAGCATGGCACGCATGCTCTAGGGGCGGGCTCGTGTCGAACTCCGCCCCACAGCTCTGCGCACCGTCCCCGCCCACGCCCGTCCTCGCTCGGAGCGCCCTCCCACACCTGCCGCCTCCCCCACCCCGCCGCCAGGCCGCGTCGCGTCGCGCCGCGTCGCCGCCGTCAACAGCGGACGCGCGCCGCCGAGCGTGACGTTTGTCAGTTGTCTTCTCCGCCTGCTGAAGCGCCGTCTCCCGGGGAAATTGCTTTTGAGCCCTGCTTCCTGCCGCCGCCGCCGCCGCCGCTCCGGAGGCGAACGTGGAATGAATGAATTTTCGGGAGGCTGAGAGACCGGCACGTGGGGGCAGCTGGCGCAGGTGCAACTGGCAGACGGAGTGGACTTCTCTTCTTGGTCGCACACAGCGATGCGACGTCGCCAACGAAATACTGATGTTCAAAATTAAAATATCGATGCTAATAAGACATCCTCCGTAACCCCCATTTTTCGAAATATCGATGTTCAGAATTAAAGCTTTGATCTTAATAAAACATCGCCCCCAAACCTTAGACTTTTTTAAAGTCGATGTTCAATTTTAACACAAACGATGTTAAAAAATAAAGCATCAAAAAATCTATGTTTAAAATTGAAGTATTGATGTTAATGAAACACCGCCTCTCATACATCGATTTTTTAAACATCGACTTTCAACATGAATGCATCGATGTTAATAACACATCGCCCAGAAAACATCGATGTTTAGAAGCATCAATGTTAACAAAACATTGCCCCGAAAACATCAATCTTTCTAAACATGGATGTTCAAAATTAAAGCATCTATATCAATAAAATATCGATTTTTAATCGTCAATGTTTTTAAAACCGCATTAGTAATAATCACTGACAACGCTGGGAGGTAATTTGTGGTAGTCACGTTTTTCAAATAAAAATTTAACTGATAAAATCGGTCAACAATGATCAGGACAGTTGGCAAGTTTTTTATTATCTGATTCGATAATTAAAACGTTTTTTGGACTTTATTTTTCAGTTTGGCCTGAAGAAACTTCAATTTATGGGCATGTGAAAATTATTATTCCCAATTACATTGTGTATAAAAAGTAGTTTAAAATGGTGTTGCGAGTGTTAAAGGCAGGGTGCGCATTGCATTCCGTGTAAAAAGTAGTTGATAGCTGTGTGCTGCGTGCTGAGTGCGGTGTGGTTGTTTGCGCAGGAGCACCTCAACTTCGTGGCGACGGACGAGGCGCTGGGGCCCGTGCTGCTGTCCACCAAGGCGGAGCTGGGCAGCGCGGGCCAGGAGCACACGCGCCTGCTGCTGCGCCTGCGCTCGGGCACCGCGCACGAGCTCGTGCCCTCCGCCTGCCTGCAGCCGGCGCCCTCGCCCGCGCGCATGGCCAAGGTAACCTACGCCCTTTGCCTCGCCCGCGCGCACAACTCTGATGGGCCGTGCGCCAAAGTCTGGTTTTGCCGTGCGCCAAAAGTCTGGTTTTGCCGTGCGCCAAAAGTCTGGTTTTGCCGTGCCGCACTCTTTACCCATTGGAACGGTTTCTTTTCCACAGTCCATTTTGGCGTACGTTTTCTTCAGTGAAACAGTCTAGTCATTGGAAGGGGTTGCTTTCCTGTACCTGTACTTCAATGTATTTTGCCGTACGCGTGCGGCAACGAAACACCATACAAAGGGACTGCTTTCCCGGACCCGTATTTTGCCGCAAGGAAACATTCTTTATTCATTGGAACGGGTTGCTTGGCGGTACCCTAGTCTTATTTTGTGTGAAAATCATGAAAATCATCCCATACGAAACAACTGGATACTTCAAGTAAACAAAAAGGGTAGTCATTTTCAACATGGTAAGGGAAAAGTCAGAGAAATTCATTGCTCTGGAAAAGGTAGTGAAAAAACAGGTAATTTATAGAAGACTCGATAAATGGCAGAGACTATATGTAGGACGGCCATGTACAAAGGCCAGAGGGGAGATTAAATCTTGTCCCAGCTAGGTCGGTACCCAGATGAGGGAGATACCTGGACGAGAGAAACCTCGCTAAACATAGAACAGGACAGTCCCGGATAACTTCATCAAAGGGGAAAGAACACTGCCACCTCCCAGGGGGAAAATGATTCACTACATTTACGGGACTAATGCCCTCTGCTCTTGACGCACCCGGAAACGCTAATCAAACGATGCTTGTTCCAGCTGCTGAACGACCAGCTGACGGCGAGCAAGTTCTCGCCGGTGCTGTACCCGCGCGCGTCGCAGCTCATCTCGGCGTACGACGAGCACGTGCTGGTGTCGCACTTCAAGTTCGGCGTGCTGTACCAGCGCTTCGGCCAGACCACGGAGGAGCAGCTGTTCGGCAACATGGCGGCGAGCGCAGCGCTCGACGAGTTCCTGCAGCTGCTCGGCCGCCGCATCCCGCTCAAGGACCACAAGGGGTGAGTGGGCGGGCGCGCGCCAGCCCGGCTGCCAACTTCCATTTGAAGGCGACCGTGTTCGATTTGAAGGCGACCGTGTTCGATTTGAAGGCGACCGTGTTCGATTTGAAAACATCCCTGTTGGGGAACGCTAGCCGATTTGATGTCTTCAAATAAATCATTTTTCATTTATGCAGAATTGAAAATGTATTGATATCTGTTGAGCTGTATGAAATGTTCATGAGATTAATAATTTATATTTTGAATCACTTACGTTAGAATAGAAAATTAGTAAAACCTACTTTTTGATATGTGTCATTAGATTGGAGGAGGAACTGTTTAAACTTTTAAAATGGTGATGACGTTGCCAAGGCCAAAGCTTGGTGCCATTTTATGAAATGGAGCAATTCACATTGGTGCTTGTGAACGTGAACGTAAAAATAAAAATAAACTTGACCGTGAGAGTTCACAAGCCGTCAGATGGCACGTGCTCCGTATCGTGATCCGACAATAACTCTTCTCGCGTGCCACACCTTCAGCTAAACAACTTTTTGCGATGTCGGCGCTAACGCAGAAACAGAGCTGAACATCCACAAAACGTCTTCCAGGACTTTCAGCGCTTTTGTTGCAATAGAATTTCCATTCTGTTAACATAGCATTCTCGTTATACGAAGTAAATGCGAGATAGTAATAATCGTCATTCTTACACAAACCATTCTTAAAATCTTGCACATACTAGTGTGAAAAGAAAAAAAAAGTGCTAATGAAAACATTAATATTTGCAGTTATCGAGGAGGCCTCGACACACAGTTTGGCCAAACAGGAGAAGAAGCGGTGTATGAAGTATTCAGAGATCGTGAGATAATGTTCCATGTGTCTACCCTGCTGCCGTACACAGACAACGACCCTCAGCAGTTGCAGCGAAAAAGGCATATTGGTATGTTGAAATTTACGCACCAAGGGCGTTATAAGAGTTACAATGATCGACATCATTAGATCCAGTTAACGTCCGTGGTACATACAGGTTTTTTAAACTAATTTTAATTATTCGTAGTTACTGGTTGTCATTTCATATTCCCCTCCTCTAATCCCCCGTAAGAGAACATATAGAAACGTTCAACTGTTTTCATATTTCCCACGTCACCACGATCCTCTCGGTCCTGGTAACTTATTCTGTGAATATCGAGCTCCGTGTCGAAGGCAATAACAACCAATGACTTATCAGTAAATAATACACATTTTTAAATGATGTCTTGTGCGGCAATTTCCTAGAAACTGGATTTTTTCTTCTGAACTATTATTTCGAAAAAGAAATAAAACTGGGAAATCGAAATAACTGGAAAGGTATATAAAATGGAAGCTTATACCATTTTCACAAGATCTTTTTTGTCAAGAATATTTCGTATTGTAAACTTACAAGGGTTGCACCTACAATTTTCAAATTACACTTTTTGAGGGTTTAGGTGTAAATAATTGTATCTTACATTTTGGGTGAAATCAAGATTTTCGGTTTTTCTTAAGGAAAAATTAAGAAAAAAGGAGTAATTCATTGAATTTTCAAAAAGCGATTGTTCAACCATGTCAGTCTGTAATGTGTTAACATTTGTTTTCTGTCTGCAGGCAATGACATTGTGGCAATTGTATTTCAAGACGAAAACACCCCTTTCTCACCTGACATGATTGCATCACATTTCTTACATGCATTCATTGTAGTGCAAGTTCTTGAACCAAACACCCCTAATACAAGGTAAGTGCAATGTACTATTCTGGTGAATTCAAATCATATTTCAGACAATATTTCTTTCTTGTAATACTTCGAGGGGTTCTTTTTTCCTAACTTAATTTGATGGGATATTGACGTGTTTAAGAAATAAATGCCAGAAAAATGACATAGAAACGCAAGTTAATATTTAATATTTAATATTTTTTTGAACTTTTAAAACAATTTTTAATTACCTACTATTCTAGTAAGTGTAACAATTTGTCAGTAAGTTCCATAAACAAAAATCCCAAGTAAAATTCCTTAGATTTTTGACATTACAATATTCTAATACCTCAAGGGAGATATTGGAGATGAGAAATAATTATTTATTCTCCAAGGGCGTTCAAAGGGTTCTAATGACCGAGCGTCCAAAAAAGGTCCGAGGACATTAGAACCATGGAGCATACATAATTTTATTTTTTTCTATTTTTTATTCCCATTTACTTATTTACTAATTAACTACATATCAACTTGACTCGCTTTGCCAATTCATATTTCCCTCCCATGTTTCCCTTACATAATTTCCTCCGTAAGGTAACATGTAGCCCCATTCAACTGTTTTCATATTTCCCCCGTAACCACGAACCTCTCGGTCCAGGTGAGTTATGCAGTGAATATCGAGCTCCTTACGGATGGCAATAACAAGTTATGACTGTAAATATAGTTATCTGTAGAAGACAAAATAAATTGTAAACATATGTTTGAGTTTCGTGTGAAAAATGTTGCAGGTACAAAGTGAGTGTGACGGCTAGGGACGATGTACCCTTCTTTGGCCCCACTTTGCCAACTCCTGCCATCTTCAAAAAAGGCCCAGAGTTCAAAGAGTTTCTGTTGACGAAACTCATCAATGCAGAGAATGCGTGCTACAAAGCGGAGAAGTTTGCCAAATTGGAGGTGAGCAAAGTTGCAAGTAGAACTAACGTACTAGCCCATCGAAATTTACTAGATCATAGTACTTCTGTGGATACGTACATTGAGAAAGAATTATATATTTCATATTTTAATGCAATGATAATGGATAAATCTACTCACGAGGTTGTTCCTGGGATCTACTGGTTTGCATCTGCTATAAGTTTAAACACTAAATAAGTAGAAATAAGTTTGGTTACAATGAGTGACTTCGAATAAAAAATATATCGTGAGGGATCATTTTATACCAAAATGTGGGAACCTCTAACATTGTTAAAACATGAGAAGAAAGCAAATTTTTGCGAACGTATTTTTAGAACGAGAAAAGTAGATGCGCAATTGGATGACCTGACACCGACACAACTGCTGGTGCTTTTCTCAGATTTTGAACACCACCTTCTTACCATGATCAAATTCAGCCGTTGTCTGAAGGACAATTATTCTCGTAGCACACACATACACAAGTGCACGCGCATGTACACACCCATACACGCGCACTCACATACACAGTTATTCACTTACTCATTCACTCACTGATTCATTCATCCACTTACCTATTCACTTACTCATACATTCTCATTCATTCATCCATTCATTCTCGTTCATTCACCCACTCACCCATTCATTCACTCATTATTCATTCACTCGCCCATTCATTCATTCACTCACCCATTCATTCATTCATTCATTCATTCATTCATTCATTCATTCATTCATTCATTCACTCACCCATTCACTCACTCATTCAGGCTCACGCGCAAACTACTCTGCCACATATGTCAGAAGCTTAGGCCCTATCCCGGCTGAGGCAATCTCTATGAGGGAGATACGTGGAGAGGAAAATTCCCCGCAAGCCGACGTGTAGATCGGCGCCGGCTGTCAACATTTGGCGTGGAGGAAATAAAGCATTCCCTAAAGTGACGACTGGCCCGTTCCAGCTGCGGACGCGGGCGTCGCTGCTGCAGTCGCTGACGGACGAGCTGCGGGAGAAATCGCGCGAGTTCCTGGGGTCGGGCGACTCGCCGCCGTCCGCACCCGACACACCCAAGTCGTCGGACGGCAGCGCGGCCACCGGCGGCGCCGGCAGCCGCTTCATCGACACCGTGCGCAAGGCGCTGATCGCCAGGGTGCGTAACCAGAGCGGGGGCGCGGAGGGCGCGGCGGCCGCGGCGGCGCTGAGCAACGGCTCCGTGGCCGGCGGTGGCGCCGCGGCCGGCGGAGGCGCGAACCTTCAGACTGCCACTGCAGCCGCCGCCGCCGGCGGCCGCGGCGCTGGCGGCGGCGGCGGCAAGCAGGTGGCGCCCCTGGCCGCCTCCGCAGTGCTGCCACCGTACCAGCCACCCATCCCCGAGGTGGCCACACCACTGGTGAGGCTCGAGCTGGGCTTTCCTCTTCTTTGAGCTCGCTCGCTCGCTCGCTCGCTCTTTGCTCTTTGACCTCTTCTGCAGCTCGGGCCAGATTGGATGCCTTCTATCTGTTTGGAAGACCTCTGCGTTTGTATTCTAAGGAGTTCTCCCTGGCAAACATAACTACTACTTCAGGGTGGACTCTTTCTGGGAAAGTCAGGGAATTTAAATGCTCTGGAGAAATCAGGGGAAAATCTGCGAATTTATAGAAGAACCGTTAGAAGTTGGGCAAATTTTGAGACAGTCATGTAATATTATTCCTTAAAAAACTAATTCAGCAAAAAATCGAGACCCATTAAAGCTATAGAAACCCGGAAAAATCAGGTGACTTTGTTCCAGGTAATGAGTGTCCACCCTGCAGTTTTAGCTGTTCAGAAATTGAAAAGTGACACTGAGAAATATATCTCAACATTGGTCAAATAATTAGACCCTTTTATTAAGCACAGAACAAAATTCTTTCATTCCCATCTATGGTCTTGGCTCATTGGACTTAATTCCTTAATTGTTGGTGGTTTATAATTTGGGTTGGAAATTTGTTTTTGAAGTATGGGATTTTAAGAGTGGACACTCTTCTAACAGGATAAAAAGTTGAAATGAAAAACTCTCATAAATATTTTTAAAAAATACTATAAAAATACATGAGTATTTTAAATTAAAAAATATATGGTACATATGAAATTCAACTTCATATTTTCATGTTTTGCAATAATTTCAAGAAAGACAAAGTAATAAATCACTTTTCAAAATCATAATAAAGAAATGATAATTATTAATTTTTTAAAAATTCTTATTTTAAAATTGTCTGGTATTTTCACCTAATAAGAAATAATTCTTTGCTACAGTTTCTAGCCATCACTTTCAAGTAGTAAATTTAAATTTTATTTTGAAATTGGAAATTTTTAATTGTAGGTACCTCTAATACATTTGTACATTCATCAGTCAAAATTGCAGTGGGAAAAATTATAATTTTCTACTACAATGGATTTTTTTTGAAATAAAGAAGTATATATTTATAAATTGAATTTCTTGAACATCACTGTGATAAATTATAACCTGTTTTTGCAAGGTCTTCCATAACAGTAGGCTCTAAGTGTGCTCTGTATGTGTTGTTGTCATGTGGCCATTGATGTGTCTTCTGCCTTTGGGTCTCCCATGCCTGCTCTGCAAGTTCTGATTGTTACCATTTTCTGCAAATATGAAAGGCAAAATATATTTTCAAACATAACTACTTTAAATAAAACTAAGGCATTTTTAAAGAAAATGTCATTTTGTTATTTCATTTATATATCTCTTGAATCAGTGTTGAAAAGATCATAGTGTTTTTATGCAGGGATAAGAAGTATTCTTGGAATAAATTCAAAGTTGATGTATTTTTACAAGGTTGTATTTGTTAGTTACTGATATGAAGGTGAAATCGTTTCTGCGTCATATCTAATGAATCTGACTTTCCAATAATAAGAGGATAGACATTAATTGCATCATGTCATATAATTGTTTAGTGCAGTAAAATAATCAAAATCAAAGCATGCCCATTATTCAGGGAGTGCCTACTATTTATAGAATTACAATATTTTCTCTCAATATAAATATATATATGATCAGTGGCAGAGTTTTGCTCAAAATACATTGTTTAATAAATGTCAAAAGTCAGAATCAATGGAAATAAATTAATGGAGTACGAGTATACTTGCTCCATATCCATGGAACTATTTTAAATGTAGAGAAGTCAAATAATGATAAATATTTCGAATTTTTCATTAAATGAAAGTAGATGTTAAAGACACTTAAAGAAAAAACTAAAATTTAAAAATAGTATACTGTATTTATTTGCTTACTTTTGTTTTGGATCAAAGAGAAATTCATTTCATTGTTAGCAGCTGCTGAATCCTTTCTATTCATAGAATGTAATAGATTATGTCCTTTTATATTTTATAAAACTTGATAAGAACTGATTGATTCCAAATTGGCATTTTTGAGTTTCACATTTTTTAGAGTTCTTTTCTAAATGATTGCCTTTCATTGCATTTTGATGATTCCAATGGTATCCATCTTGTTTTACCTTAATTTGTGTGTTTCACATGAATGCAAAATTTGGCATGTTCATTTGCATGATTTTGTATGTAAGAAATTGTGATCAATATCTTCAAAATGTGCTTACTTGTAATGTTTGGCTTTTGGTTGAACAGTGTCATCATTTTTGCTCCATTCTTCAAAGAAGTGTATTATCAGAAATGGTACTGTTTTGCACAACTTTTGCATTTTGTATCACCCCTGAGAAGCATTTTTATTGGTAAAACTTCACAATCTTGCATGAGCCATACTGTGTTTCATCATACAGAACTTGTAAATAACATTTTCATGACTCTTGTTTAATCAGTAGTTAAATTGTTATTGAGATATTCGAATTTTGTGATTGAAATATTAACAATTGGAAATAAATGTTTAGTTAAATGTTATTTGCAAGTTTTTATATCATGAAGTGCTGAAAATGGGATTATAATGTTGAATGTGAAATGATATTATCTAAAAGTATATTTGCAAACCTTGGAATCTGTATAAAACAAAGTTACTTCCTTTTGCTCATGTTTTGTTGCATGTATGAAACCTCTTTGTTTATTTGTGCTTGAATTTTTGCCCATTTGAATAACATTTATATTTGTTTGCTTAAAATGTATTGTTGTTTTGAATGTTTAGTAATAAATGATAAAATAAATAATTTAATGAATACATAATAACATATTCCTTATAAATTTGAATATTAGAAATGGCTAGTATAAAGAAAAAGCAATAATAATAATAATAATAATAATAATAATAATAATAATAATAATAATAATAATAATAACAAGAATAATAATAATAATAATAACAAGAATAATAATAATGATGATAATAATAATAATAATAATGATAATGATTATTATAATGGCAGCAATAATAATAATTTATTAATTACACTTTATGGACATTGATAAGGCAATTTTACAAAAGTATCACAATTATTTAAAGACGTCGATTATCACAATTATACATCATGACATGGTATCAAAATTATAATTATTGATGATATACAAGTAGTATACTACGTATATTCTACAGCTATATCAAAGTGGAAGAAAATGGTCGTTCTGAAAGTGATTTTTGAATCAAAGAAAACACAAAGATCTGTAACTAAAAATACCAGTTCAAGGTTCACACCATCCATCACACCATTGAATAAGAGCCATCCACTTCAAAAGAAAGAAAGAAAGAAATTTACATTTTCTAGGAGATATAGATTATTTGAAAAGCACCAGATAAGAAGAACAGATAGACTGACTTACAGATCTTTGGTGTCCTCCATGGATTTAGGCTATTAAACATTTTTAGATCACCAGCAAAAAAAATTCAACCTTTTCGAAAATTGGGCAAATATCATCAATAAAGCTGGAAAAGTAGAGGGTTCAAATGTGCTCCTTGGGGTACCCCTGAACATACAAAGATGTCTTAGAAGACAAAGTTTCAGTATTTAATAAGTTGAAATGTTGTGCAATTAATCACAACATTTGTGTTACGCAACCATTTGAAAAGAAACCCTGATCTTCCAAAAGATTTAATTTTTAAAATTTGTAAATTGGTATTAACAGAGTCGTGTGCGTTGCTAGAATCATTGTAAATACTAATAAGTTATTTGTAGTTGTTTTCCGAATAAATCAAGAACATACTTGCTACACAAAATCAAGTTGCTTTTAATATTTCATTCCTGTGTAAATCCATGTTGATTTACAGATAAAAAGGAATAATTTTAGGTCATAACTTATTAGCCACTAGTGATTCACATACAATATCATATTATGTGTATTATTAAGGCGAGAGATTGGTCTGTAGCTAGTCATTGTTTTTAGCCCCGATTTATGCATCACAGTGATAAAGGGGGTCTTTTTATTCGTGTGAAAATATATTTTCAGTTCACAACTTCTCATAAAAAGCCTGCAAAACTAATGAAAAAAATAAAAATTAATTGAATAAATAAAATTGTGTGAACTCCCATCAGGACCTGCACTCTTGTTGATATTGAGCTAACTAATCTTTCGAAAATTTTCATTGTCAGATATATTTAAGTTGTAAGATTTACGGGTGACTGAACACGCAAGTTGTAGGGAACTATGTCAGCGGTGAGAGTCCACAGAACGTCGCTAACTAACCATTACTAATAGACTAAACTTAGATCATTACCAATGGACTTCCAACAAATTGTAGGTGTGTAACATAACATTAGGAAGCGCGTTTTCAGAGCTTATAAAATTGCAATCCTTTCAAAAACTTTTGGGATTTACAACAAATGATCTTTCATATGACAGTATTTCCTAAATCCCTTAGAGAGAGATTTCCATTCGCTCCTCAAATATGAAAATAATCCAAAGTATTTTTTTCGATTTTTATTCTTATTGTGCTTTAATTTTTAAACTAACGGTTGTTTAAAGTTGTGTACTATACCAACTTAGAAATTTAGACTTGGGACGTATGACTCGATACTTGAGAATAAAAAGCTATAGAAAAAACTTACATATACAGCAAAAGGGACGACGTTGCCAGAAATAAAGTAATAGTTCGTAACCGGGACTCCCAGGCAGACACCCGTCCAGCAGTAAAGACAAATAAGGGCATAAAATGTAAAGGACCGTTTCATCATTGCAATTTACACTGTCCATCCAACTCTGAAATACACCATAATCATTTCCATATATTTTTCGAGATTTTACTGGAAACGATTGTCCGTAGCTTAGATTTATCGAGAAATGTCCCCCGAAACCACCATCAAATATTACTGTGGTAATATTTTCTCTCGTTGAATTAGATAGGCACTCGCGTTGTTTCCCTGGCGCTTTATTGCCAGCTGACTTTTACAGTGTATGTTTTGACGAAGATCTCCAGTCTATTCTTAAAATAACTAAACACGATTATGACGCCCGACTTTGATGAGATTGTCAAGAATAAAAGAAGTCAGGCTTCCGATCCTTATGATAATTTTATAGAAATTATTCGATTAGTGTAAAATTAATAATAATAATAATTATGTTCATGAAGTTAGTTCTTTAGTTCCTAAATAAAGATTCTTATTATCATTTCCTTTGCGTGATTTTGAGTCTGCTCCGCTAGCCTTAAAGAAAACCCCGCCGGTAAATTTATAAATGGCCTTACGGAAAATTGAACTTAACACCTGAAATGATTTATAATTTTAGTTACTTTACTCTTACTTTAGATCGAATTTATTTCCAAGTTTTTAAAAATTATCTCTCTATAATAAAGTCAAATCTGCAGATATCTTGAAATTAACAGACGTCTATGGTTTTTTCGCAGATGTCAAGTACCCGTGTTGTCACAGTTGTTTTCCACAATTTTCGTCGATTTTCTTATACATGTTTAATACTCTTGTACAAGGAAATAGCGTATGCAACACGTTCATGATATTGCTTTATTGCGCTCGTACAAACTGAAGAGGTAGATACCCAGATTTTCAGACGGTCACCCATCCAGGAATCCGTGATGTTTCGAGCTGCTTAACCTACGTGACGTCATGGAGCGTAGTTAAACAATTCAGCTGGCGACGCCGACGTTCGCATTGAAGTGTAAATATTGCATTATTTCCTCACACAATATCTTCATCATTTACAGAGTTATCACATACCTCAAATAATTAGTTACACACCTTCAAGGAAAATATGACATTTATTGCAAAAATTAAAGTAATAAGTATGCTGCGCACATTCAAACAGTGTATGTTCATCTACCAAGCTCCATTACCAACAATAATACAACAGTAATAATAACAATAAAATTCAATATAAATAAGTAGTAATAATACGATAATTTTAAAATGTCATTTCTGTATTTCAATCTCATATTCAAGTATGATGCAAATTGCATCAAATCCTAACTCTTCAAAAATCAAAAATAGGAAGAAAAAAATTAGCCTAACATGACAACCTAGCCTGCATAAAGGAAGCTGTGCCATGAGTGTGATGCAATTTCATTTATTAGACCTATTGAAATCAAATTTAACTTTAATAAATAACACTGCTCAAATACCATTCACATTTGTATGTGTGTGTGTGTGTGTGTGTGACGATACATAACTAATATGATCTTGCCAAATATGAAATAAAAAAAGTGAGCCAAAAAGTAAACTGAAACGTATCAAAATAAAAAAAAAAAATTCAGTATGAAAAATGTAAATACTTTTTTTTATTGAAAGTTACTTTCCCTAATGCCTTTTTTTCTCTCCATATTGTGACAAAGATTTTATCTCTGCAGAGTGGGCGATCACTGGCCAAAACAGGAAGCAGTGGCAAGAAAAGTGTTCCATCGTCCCCAGTGTCAAGTCCCGATATCCAGACTCACCGGGCTCCAAGGTACGTAAAATAAAATGAGAAATTTCCATTTAGCATCAAGTCATTTTTGCCTCAAAAGTGACTGTACACTTTGTGAGCCATTTAGCAGTATTTTCTTTTTGTCTAAAAATGGGACTACGCTTTGTGAGATTTCCACTTGTGGTGGAACCCGTGTATTTAAGTTTTGGTCACCATGTAGTTAATTCCCATTCCTCAGGAACGTACCTGCAAAAACTGAAATTTAAAAGAAGAATGAGATACAATTGTAATACCACTGACTATGTGATTTGATTTATCTGGTTAGAAACATAGCCCCGTAGGAGAAATGAGGGCGAAACAAAAATTCTGTACTATGTCTTTTGTAAGAAATATTTATTTGAGAGGCCATGGCTTTGGAAAGATAAATTCAGAAAGAACTCTTGCAAGTATTTTTTACGTAATAGAGTAGTGTAACATACATATATAATGTAACATACATATATCTAGCAAAAGGTTCATTATATGTGCTTATACTGTGCTTTCTTCTGAGAAATGTTTAATAAACTGTTTTTTTCCCCCTGCCTTTAATCCAAAAGTGCGAAGTGGTGTATCTATTTCCAATGGTTTTGGTTGTGTTGCAGGCCGACGTTGTCGGAGAGCGACGACTCTTCGCTGAACAGCGTGGAGCTGGACGCAGCCGGCGCGTACGTGGACAGCGACACAGGGCTGGAGAGCATGAGCTCGGCGGAGACGCCGCACAAGGCGTGCTCGC
>BOPP01000054.1:628975-660537 GCA_017312745.1 Gryllus bimaculatus | reverse complement strand
GGCGGCGGCGTGGCCGCCCAGCGCCAGGTGGAGCAGCTGCGCCAGGAGGTGACCAGGCTCAAGTGCGACAAGCTGGACCTGCTGCGGCAAAACGTGGTGAGGGTTCATACGTTGGCACTCGTGCATCAGGGATAAAAAATCAACATAACCGAGTTTTTTTATTTAAATCATTCTTTTTACCTGAATCGTTCTTTTTATTTAAATCGTTCTTTTTACCTGAATCGTTCTTATTACCTGAATCGTTCTTTTTACCTGAATCGTTCTTTTTACCTGAATCGTTCTTTTTACCTGAATCGTTCTTATTACCTGAATCGTTCTTATTACCTGAATCGTTCTTTTTCTTTGGATCGGATTTTTTATTTAAATAAATAAGATGCGTTTCATTTAAACCATGGATCAGTAAATTTTCCTGGAATACTTTTGCTGTACATATCAAGGCAAATTTCTGCCAAAAATGAGAAAAAATATAATCTCATTAATTTTTTGGGGAATTTACAACAATTGTTCGAGTTTCACCAACACTGGTTCTGCCCTTTAAATACCCTCTCTTGCAAGAAAAAGACTTTAAGTCCAAATAAATATACATTTTGGATATTATAATTATCCAGCTTAAATCACAATTCATAGCATCTTTTTCATCATTTGAAAATGAAGCGAGTGCACACCAGTCTTTGCAAGGCTTAATATGGCATACTTATGCTAGCACAAACTTACGTTTAAATATATTCTTCTCCACCATTCCCCGCCATTTTTCTAATGTTTTAGTTTTCTAGATATATTTTCCTTTTGTTTCACCTTCAAATTTTTAACCATTCTGAGTTTAATTTGCAATAAATTACATTTTTGATTTAAATCAATTATTATTGGTGAATTATGTGATTTAAATCAATGATTTAAATAAGTTATTTAAATAATGATTTAAATCACTACACACTGTGAAGTCACGGAAGTTAAGTAACTCGAGGCACCACAGATTCCAGGGTGGGTGACCAGCACGCACTTTCTTGTCAGTACTTCCACTCAAAAGTACCAAGAATTTTTGCAAATTGCATAAAATGGGTTTTCAACAAAAATGAGACCTATGCCATTCTCTTGATAATAATAAAAAAAAAAAAAAAGTTATGATTAAGTTTAAAATAATGAAATTTCTGTGGTCTGGTAAGAGGGTCTGATGGCCGAGTCCTGCCACATAAAATAAGGCATAATTGATCGCTATTATGTGAATGTGTCAGAGTTTAATGTTTCAAATGTCAGTTTTAACTTACTGAATTGCTTTCGTTTCTTTCTCAGACTTGCCAGCGTGACATCAAGCGATTGCGTGAGAAAGAATTGCAATTGCAGTCGGATCTGGCAGCCGCCTCCAAAGAGATCCTGCGCCTACGCGATCTCCTGAAAGATTACGGGAGCCCAACTGGTAGCGGGGAAGGTTCTCCAGTGTAGCCAAGAGGCGCTCGACCAGATATCATCCACTTATGGGCAGTTGTCCAGAATACTCTTCACACATCCTAGATTTCAGGTTTTTCTTTTTGTTGGTATGAAGGCACACACGGTGAACATCTCCCATATGAAATGTGATTTGCATTTCACCATTGATTTCTAAATTATGAACATAATCTGTGTTTGATGGATACTGCACCATGTCCGTAAGACGTGCATGAAATTAAAAAAAAAAAATGGAAAAAAATGTCTTATTCTGTGTATAATCTCTTGATGTCTCAGCAAAAGAGAGATAAGATATACTGTTATGTGACATATATGTGTATGGTATACTCTTGATTATTCAGATCGAACTTTTCCAAGCACAGTACTAAATGTTCTCTAATATATTCTATTTTTTAATCATTTCGTTTAGCTTTTGTGCTTTCACTTTGCTTGAGAACTGAGAAACAAAAATAAGAAGCTAAACTTTTTCCTTTCTAAAATTGAAATACTTTTTAAATATTCAGTACAAAATCTTTTAAGTAACCTTCATAAATTAACCTTCATAATTAAAACCTTTGTTTTGGATGACCAAGAGTTTACTGCCAAATGAGTGTGTAGAGATAAATAGCTGATATCTTTGTGTGCCTTTTGCTTAAAAAGTAGACCTCAATGCTAGGATTTCAAGTCAGTGTTAAGGGTCAATTCACACTCTGCAGCAGCGAACATCTCTTTTTGACAAAAGTACCTCATTATTTTGTGTTTTAATGAATATTTTGAGGAAGAGTGTACTTGTGGATGCTCACTACTCTACAGCAAGTGATGAGCTGTTTTCATGTTAAGCCAATGTTTATTATTAAGGATCAGTTGAATATTTGATCTTTTGTTGACAGTCTGGTCGACTTGGTGTGATTGGAAATTGCACCTAAGTGGTTTATGACATGTAATATTACTGAAATAAGTGAATGCTGTAGTAATTGTGTGAATTGTCTCTTTAGTTGTCTCTTAAAAGCTTATCTGAGAATGACTGTCAACTGTCGTCCTCCTTCTTCAGAAGAATGAAGTATTGATTGTAAGAAAAAACTGGGTTTCTTGCTTCAGGAAGTGTATGAAAAAAAAGGACCTGATAAGAATGCCCTATTGATTGTCTCTCTGTACCTGGCTATTTTTCACACTTTGCTGAGGGCAACCATATGTCTGCACTATTTTAGAAGATGGAGGAAAATGTGTATCTTTGTGGTTAAGTCTACTGCTACTGTTCACACGAAAATGTATCTGAGCATTTCAATGTGTACAAAAAGAAAGTGTGTTTTGTTTTAAAAGTAGGAATCCATGGTGGATTTTGCAATTCAAGTGCAAACACATTTTCTCCACTGTGGTTTTTAACCTTACTGTGTAACAAAAGTATAAAATTAATATTTTAATAATGCATAGCTATTTATTTATCTCTGTTTATATGCTATTGAAAAAGTAAGAGTTATACAGGACTTTGTGACTTATTTTCTATTTGCATCTACTGAGTTTTGAGTGACTTATTTTAACAATTTTAAAGATCATAATATCTGTGTTGCTTGCCAATTGCAAAGTCTTCATGTTTTGTACCAGCACTCTGGCCAGTGATGTTAGATTGATTTTTTGCCACAGAAGAAACCACAAACAAATCGTACCAAAGCTAACATTCCTTAAGTCAGCACAGCGAAGTCTTATTTGTGTACATATAATTAGAATTAGAATCAGAAAGGGAGCCAAAGCAGAATGACGTTGTTAGAGAGTTGTGATGAAGAGCTTGTTTCATACAGAATGTACCAAAAAGTTTGTGAAAATTATATAGAGAATATAATTATTTTGAGAAATGTAATACTGCATTGTAATTGTAGTCTTGTTAGTTTATAAGAAAAAGCTATCTTTCTGTGACAAAATGTGAAAATGTGATTAAGTAAATAATGAATATCAGATGGCTTAGCTTCCTTGTAAATTGCACATGTATATATAAAGATTAAATTATATAGTTTCTGGCTTTTCTTTTCCTGCACCATTGTGTAATGATAACTCAACACAAAATTTGTCTTAAAATCCAAATAGTACCAATATCAATATTATCTTTGTTTGAATTCATTATATCCTGAATTAATTTTGCTGCTTATCAAGCAACTTGCATCCATGTCCCCAAGGGGTTAGCCATGGATTTCGTAATGCAAATTTAGTGTGTTTTGAATATCCCCTCCCCCAGTAACACACTGCTGGCCCCCCTCCCTCCTCAAATAATTATGTGACGCACCTCCACCCCAAAAAATTAAATTAAATTATGAGAGTAATAACAATTTGTGTGGATTTCATTTTCTTTTGTATAAAAAAAAATATAATTAAAGAAAGTCTGGGGTGAATTTTTGCAGGGAGGATGCATAGGCAAAAAGTGTATGGCAAGCCTTGCAGACACCATCATCCACGGTGCTTGAGCAATGGGTTCCCAGCACCATATTCATTGGAATCTAGAATATACAATAGATCCATTTTAAATATTTTCTTCATACTCTAACAGACTCAATTTATATTCTATAGATGAAAAAATTTTTCCATTTATTACAATAATTTATATGCCCTTTTTGATTTTTTAAAGTTTTTTTTTTTTTAAATATTTGGTTGAATTGGTATAATTCCGATTAAAAGAAGAAAAACTTACGTAAATATTAAAATGATACAAATTTTCTGTAACAATTGGCATATTAACTTTGGCACTAATAAGCCCAGTTAAATTAGACGAATCAAGTGAAAAAAACAAAGATCCCAGAGCATTCTAATTTGACATGATTTTTTGTTAGAACCTGGCTTGAATTGCTCTGATCAAATGTAGTGGTTTTGATCAAATTTTTGATATCATTTTTCTTTGTTTCCAAGGCTCTTCAAGAGCATTTTATTGATCATTTTAGAAATGTTTTTGGTCATCAAAATCCGCCTCCCTACTAATAAGTCATTAAAGGCGAGAGAGGAGCATGGAGGTGGTTTTATAGTTGTGCAACGTTAACATCCCCTTCCCCAACATAATGTGGCATGATGTGGCCTCGACGCCCTCCCCATAGCATTGTAATTTATGGACAATGGTTTCAGGAAGCATCTGCATGCAACTTTCATTGCCTAAATGTTATGTTTTTAAATTATACTACATGACCACTGTAATAACACTATTGTTTAAAACTGTATATTATTATAAAATACCCCGTTAAATATCGTGCTACCACCACTTGCTTTAGCAAGCCTCTCACTTTAACAACAGTTTTGGAAGACACTGTCCAGTGTATAGCATCTGAACTGCGCACAAGAGTCAAGTAATTCGCTGGAACTGTCCACAACGCATGACAGACAAGGACGCAAACAGCCTGCTTGTGTTGTACTCTCACAAAAGAAGATTTCTTGAAATACAATGTATTGGTAGGCAACAGCCAGGCCTGCCTACCCAAAAAAGGCTGATAAATAATAAACATATTTCACTTCATTTAAATATACTTTTAATAATTACATATATTATTTTAAACTTAAACCTAAATATTATGAAATTTTCTGCTTTTTAGTTTAAAGGAATAATAAAAACACTCGATTTGCGACTTGAAGGTGAGTCGAATGTTGGGACTAGCATAAAGCTTAGCTACTAGGTAGTTCACTGGTTTTCCAATAACGCACGACAGTCAAATGCGTAGACAGCCTTCTAGTGTTCTACTCTCACAAAAATATTTTCTTAAAATGCAATATATGGGCAACAGCCAGGCGTGCCTACCCGGGAATTTATAATTAAAAAAAAAAAAAAAATTATATAAAGATAATTTTATTTACTACAAGCATTAATTCAAATTTATAAATCAATGTAATGAAACTCTCAATTTTTTAGTTTAAAGGAGTAATAAATTCACTTGATTTGCGACTTAAAGGTAAGTCGAAATCTGGGACTAGCGTAAAGATTAGTAGCCAGGTAGTTCGCTTGTATACAGAAAACGCACGACAGTCAAAAACCAAGACAGCTTGCTAGTGTCCTACTCTCACGAATTTAGGTTTCTTAAAGTACAATCTATGGGTAGGCTACGGCCATTCGTGATTACCCTGGAATATGAATTCAAATTTGAGACTAGCGTAAAGCTTAGCAGCCAGGTAGTTCACTGGTTTACCAACAACGACATCAAAGACGTAGAAAGCCTGTTGGTGTTCTACTCTCACAAAATAAGATTATTGAAAATAAAATCAATGGGTAGACAACGGCCAGGCGTGCCTACCCTGGAAAATGAAATACAAAAAAGCCGCCAACAATTATAGAAATTTAATTTTATTTAAATATACTTTTAATTACTACATATATTATTTGATATTTGTAAATAAATTTAATGAAACTCTCTGCTTTCTTGTTATAGTAATGATAAAAGAACCCGTTTTGCGACTTAAGATGAGTCGAAAGTTGGGACTAACGTTATGTTTACCAGCCAGGTAGTTCGCTGGTTTACCAACAACGCACAAAATTCTAATTTCTAATAGACAGCCTGTTAGTGTTCTACTCTTACAATATGAGATTTTTTAATTACAATATATGGATAGGATATTGAATTTCTTTAAATTACTTGTTACCCTTGAATTTAAAGTACAAAACAATGCGAATGGAATATACAATTCAAAAAAGGCTACCAATAAGTATAGAAAATTAAATTTATTTAAATCTACTTCAATTACTACATATATTGATTCAAATTTATAAATACATGTGATGAATTTCTTTGCTTTTTAGTTTACAGTAATGATGAAAGCACCCAATTTGCGACTTAAACATGAGTCGAAATTTGACACTGGCGTAAAGCTTAGCAGCCTGATAGTCCGCTGGTTTTCCAACATCAGACAACAGTCAAATACGTAGAGAGCCTGTTAGTGTCCTACTCTCACAAATTGAGATTTTTAAAATTCAATATATGGGTAGACAACGGTTAGGCGTGCCTACCAGGGAATATAATATTCGAATGTTTTTTGTTTTTCGAAATTTTATATTTTTCCAATTTTAAAATTTTTCCGATTTTTATATTTTTCGAATTTTTGTAGTTTTCAAAATTGTATATTTTTCAATTTTTTATACTTTTTGAATTTTTACATTTTTATCTTTTCGATTTTTTCGTTTATTTGTTTTTTACATTTTTTGTGTTTCTGGTCTTTTGTCGTTCATCTTTCGTCGTTCGTCGATCGTCGATCGTCGCCATTTGCTGGTCGCTTGTCGCTAGTTCGTTGTTCGCCTTTCGTAGTTCTACGTTCGTCGTCGTCGTTGGTCGTTCGTTTATATTTTTCTATTTTTTTATTCTTCTTGAATTATTACATTTTTTTTATTTTGATATTTTTTGAATGTCTATTTTATTCAAATTTCTATATTTTTCGAATTTTACGTTTGTGTTTTTGGTCTTCCGTCGTTCGTCTTCCGTCGTTCATCTTTCGTCTTTCGTCGATCCTCGTTCGTCTTTCGTTAATCCTTCGTTCGTAATGCGCCTTTCGTTGTTCGTATTTTTCGTCCTTCTTCTTTCGTTGTTCGTCTTTCGTTGTTCATCGTTCATCGTTCGTCGCTGGTCGCTCGTCGCTCGTCATTCATCGTTCGACGTTCGTCGTTCATTTATATTTTTCGAATTTCTATATTTTTCGAATATTTATATATTTCGAATTGTTATATTTCCCGAAATTTTATATTTTTTATTATATCGAAATTTTAGATTTTCCTCTTTCCACTTTTTGTGTTTCTGGTCTTTCGTTGTTCGTCTTTCGCCTTTCGTCGCTCGTAGCTCGCCGTCCATCGCACGTTGTTCGTCGTTCGACTTCGTCGTTCATCGTTCGTCGTCGATGTTCGCCGTTCGTTTATATTCTTCGAATTATTATGTTTTTCTTATTTTCATATTTTCAAATTTTTATATTTTTTGAATTTTTATATTTCTCGAAAATCACTTTCTGAATTTTAAAAAATTTAGAATTTTTATTTTATTCGAAGTTTTACATTATTCGAACTTTAATATTTTTAGAATTTTTATATTTCTCGAATGTGGATATTTTTCTTTTTCACATTTTTCTATTAGTCTTCTTATCTGTTCGTCTTTCATAGTTCATCGTTCGTCGTTCGTCACTGGTCCCTCGTCGTTCGTATTTCGTTGTTCCTCGTTCGTCGTCCGTTTATATTTCTGGAATTTTTATATATTTCGATTTTTTTATATAAGAATACTTTTATCACTCGAATTCCAATATGATTCGTAATTTTATATTTTTCGAATTTGTATAATTTTCGCATTTTCATATTCTTTCAATTTTTATATTTTACCGATTTTTATATTTTACCAATTTTTACATTTTTCGAATTTTTATATGTACCAACATTTTATATTGTTCGTGATTTCGAAATTTTAGATTTTCCTTTTTTCTACTCTTTGTGTTCTAGGTCTTTAGTCGTTCGTCTTTCGTCTTACGTCTCTCGTCTTTCGTCGTTCGTCGTTAGTCGTTTGTCGTCCGTCGCTCGTCGTTCGTGGTTCGTTGTGGTCTCACGTCGTTCGCCGCTCATCGCTGGTCGCTGGTCGCTCGTCACTCGTTCTCGGTTCGTCTATCAAAGTTCATCGTTCATCGTTCTCCTTTCGTTTATATTTTTCGAATTTATATACTTCTCGAATTTTTGTGTTTCGAATTTTTAAATTTCTTGTTTTTTTTAAAATGTTTAGATTATTTGTAGTGTCCACGTTTTGTGATTCTGCTCTTTCGTCGTCCTTTGTCGTTGGTCGTTCGTCGTCCGAGTTTTTTCGTTCGTCGCTCGTCGCTCGTCGCTCGTTTGTCGTTCATCGATCGCCGTCGGCGTTCATTTATATTTTTCGAATTTTTGTTTTTCTAATTCTTGTATTTTTCGAAATTTTATATTTTGCGAATTTTTAATTTCTTAATTTTTATATTTTTCGAACATTTTTTGAATTAATAAATTATCAATTTTTTGTTTCTTTATATTCTTCGAATTTTAATATTTTCAAAATGTTAATATTTTTCAAATTCTTACATTTTTTAATTTTTATATTTCTGTTTTTTCAAATTTTTAGATTTTTTGTTTTTTCACTTTTGTGATTCTGGTCTTTCGTCGTTCGTCTTTCGACGTTCATCGATCGCCATCGTCGTTCGCCATTCGTCTATATTTTTCAAATTTTTGTTTTCTAATTTTTGTATTTTCGAATTTTTATGTTTTTCATTTTTGAATAGTTTTATATTTTTCGTATTTTTTAACTTTTCAAATTTTTAAGTTTTTTTTAGATTTTTAATGTTTTTCGAGTTTTATATTTTTATTTTTTTACTGCTCAATTTTTCTAGTTTTGAATTATAATATATTTCTAATTATTATATTTTTCGATTTTTATATTTTTTGAATTTTTATTCTTTTTTGTTTTTTCCACTTTTTGCCTACCTCGTCTTTCGTTGTTTGTCGTTCTTTTTTCGTCCTTCGTGGCATGTCATTTGTCGTTCGTCTGTTTTTCTTATGTCGATCGTCGTTCGTCTTCCCTCTTGAGTCTGTCGTGGTCCGTCGTTCGTCGTTCATTGTTCGTCGTATGACGTACGTCGTTCGTAGTTAGTCGTTGTTGCTCGTCACTTCGCTCGATGCCTGTCGCTTGTTGATCGTCAGTCGTTCATCGTCGTTGGTCTGCATTTTATTCAATTTGTATTTCTCTCGAATTTTTATATTTTTCGATTTTTCAATATTTTCAAATTTTTAATATTTTCGAATTTTTATATTTTTTGACATATATTTTTAATTTTTGTTTTTTTTTCAATTTTTAGTTTCTGGTCTTTGGCCTTTCGTCTTTCGTCTTTTCTCGTTGGTCTTTCGTCCTTCGACGTTTGTCGTTCGTCGTATGTGTTCTTCGTTAGCCCTTCGTCGCTCGTCGTTCGTCTTTCGTCGCGGGTCGTTCGTCTTTCGTCGTTCGTCGCTCGCTTTTCGTTGCTCGTCGTTCGACGTTCATCGTCCTTCGATTGCCAATCGTCGCTGGTCACTCGTCGCCTCATTCGTCCGTTTTTCCTTTATACATATCAAATTTTTATATTATTCAAATATTTATATTTTTAAAATATTTTTTGAATTGTAAATTTTTCGTCTTTTCGAATTTTGAGAATATTTATTGTTTCCACAATCTGTGTTTCTGGTCTTTCGTCCTTTGTTTTCCGTCGTCGGTTGTTGGGCTTTGGTCTTTTGCAGTTTGTCGTTCATCGCTCATCGCTGGTCGCTTGTCGTTCGTCGTTTGTGTCTGGTCGTTAATCAAACGTCGTACGACGTTGTTTTTTTGGAATATGTATGTTTTTCGAATGTGTATTTTTATATTTTTCGATCTTTTTAACTTTTCCAATTTTTATATTTTTTATTTTTTATTTTTTTTCAAATTTTAATATTTTGTGAACTTTTATATTTTAGAATTTTTTAAAATTTATATACTTTTGTTTTAAAAAAATTTAACTTTTCAAATTGTTTTTTCTGAATTATAATATATTTCTAATTTTTATATTTTTCGATTTTTTATATTTTTTGAATTCTTAATTTTTGTTTTTCCACTTTTTGACTACCTGGTCTTTCGTGGTTTGTCGTTCATTCGTCGCTCGTCGTTCATCGTTCGTTGTTCGTCATTTGTTTATATTTTTCGAATTTTTGTTTCAATTTTTTTCGTGTTTTCGACTTATTAGATTCTTCGTTTTTCCACTTTTGTGTTTCTGGTTATTCGTCGTTTCGCTTTCGTCTTTTGTCGTCAGTCGTACGTCGTTCGTCTTTCGACGTGTGTCGTTCGTCTTTCAAGCTTCATCGTTTGTCGTTCGACCTTCGTCGCTCATGGATCGTCGCTCGTCGATCGGTGTTTATCGTCTGTCGCTCGTCGTTCATCGCTCGTCTTTTGTCTATAGTCTTTGGGAATTCTTGCTTTGTCTTTCGTCTTGTCTTTCGTTTTTCGTCTTTTCTATTTCGTCCTTCGGCGTTCATCGTTCGTCGTTGGTCGTTTGTCGCACTTAGCTCGTCGCTCGTTGTTCGTCGTTTGTTTTTGGTTGTTAATCGTACGTCATTCTACGATCGCTTTTTTCGAATTTTTATGTTTTTCGAATTTGTATATTATTATATTATTCAAATTTTTTAACTTTTCGGATTTATGTTTTTCTAATTTTTATATTTTTCGAATTTTAATATTTTTTGAATTTTGTATATATTTGTTTTTTTATATTTTTAAATTTCTATATTTTTCAATTTTTTAAATTTTTCATTTTTTACTTTTGAATTTAAATATATTTCTAATTATTTTTTTCGATCTTTTATATTTTTTGAATTTTTGTTTTGTTTCTTCGACTTTTTTGACCACCTGGTCTTTCGTTGTTTGTCTTTCGTCGTTTGTCGTTCTTCTTTCGTTATTCGTGCCTTGTCATTTGTCGTTCGTCGCTCGTCATTCGTCTTCTTTTATGTCGTTCGTCACTAGTCGCTCGTAGCCTGAATTCGATGAACTTTTCATTTTTTATACTATTAAAATTTTCATGGCTTTCAATTTTTTTAATTTTTCTTATTTTCATATTTTTGATTTTCTATTTTTTTTGTTTTTTCTACGTTATGGATACCTGGAATACGTCGTTTGTCTTTCGTCGTTTGTGGTTCGTCTTTAATCGTTCATCGATCATCATTCGTTTCTGGTCGCTCGTCGCTGGCCACTTTTTGCTCGTCGTTCATCGTTCGTCATTTGTTTATATTTCGCTTTCGTCTTTTATCGTTGGTCGTTGGTGGTTCGTCTTTCGTCGCGTGTCGTTCATCTTTCGTCCTTCGTCGTTTGTTGTGTGTCGTTCGTCACTAATCGATCGTCGCTCGTCGTTGGTGGTTTATCGTCTGTCGTTCATCGTTCGTCTTTGGTCCATAGTCTTTTGTCTTTCGTCATTCTTCTTTCGTCTTGTGTTTCGTCTTTCGTAGTTCGTGGTTTGTCGTTCATTGTTCGTCGTTTGTTGATTTTCGCACTTAGCACGTCGCTTGTTTTTGATCGTTAATGGTACATCGTTCGACTTTCACTTTTTCGAATTTTTATGTGGTTTGAAATTGTATATTATTATATTTTTCGAATTTTTTAACTTTTGAATTTTTATATTTTTCAAATTTGTATACTTTTCGAATTTAAATATTTTTTAAAATTTATTTTTCGATATACTTTTTGAATTTTGTATATTTTTCAATTGTTAACATATTTAAATTTTTTGAATTTTTATTTTTAATGTATTTCTAATTTTTGTATTTTTCGATTTTGTTTTTTAAATTTTTATGTCCACTTTTAAATACCTGGTCTTTCGTTTTTTGTCGTTCTTCTTTCGTCTTTCGTGGCTTGTCATTTGTCATCCGTCGTCGACGCTCGTCGTTTTTTATGTCGCTCGTTGTTCATCATTCGTCAGTCGTTCAATCGCTCGTTCAGGCGTTCGTCTTTGTAGGTCTACATTTTAATCAATTTGTATTTCTCTTCAACTTTTATATTTTTCTAATTTTAATATTTTTCTAGTTTTTATATTTTTCGATACTTTATATATTTTGAATTTTGGGATTTTTCCACTTCTTGAGTTTCTGGTCTTTTCCGTTCGTCTTTCGTACTTTGTCGTTAGTCTGTCGTCATTCGACGTTTGTCGTTCGTCGGTCGTTGCTTGACGTTCGTCGTTTGTCTTGTCACGCATAGTTCGGCGTTCCACGTTCGTATTTTAACGTTCGATATTCGTCGTTCATCTTTTGTTGCCCGTGGCTCGTGGTTCGTCGTTTGTCTTCTCTCGCTCGTCGTTTATCATTCGTCTAGTTTTTCGTCCGAAGTTCGTAGTTCATTGTTCGTCTGTCGCTTGTCGCTATTAGCTCGTTGATCGTCAATTGTTGTTCGTTTTTGGTCGTTGATCGTTCGTCGTTCGAAGTTCTTTTTTCGAATAAAAAAAATTATATTTTTATTTTTTAAACTTATAGAATTTTTATATTTTTAATATTTTTTATATTTTTAAAATTATAATATTTTTAAATTTTATATTTTTCGAATTTTTAACTTGTCGAATTTTAAAATTTTTAAAATTTTATATTTTTAAAACTTTTATAATTGTAAAACTTTTATATTTATTTACAATTTTTATATTTTTTGCATTTTAAATATTTTTCGATTCTAAATATTTTTTAAATTTTAATATTTTTCAAATTTTTATATTTTAAAATTTTTATAATTTTCGAATTTTTATATTTTTTGTTTTTCGAGTTTTTTAATTTTTCGAATAATCTACTTTTTGTTCTCTTGCTCTTTCGTCGTTCATCTGTCCTTTTTCGTCGTACGTCGTTCATCTTTCGACGTTCGTCGCTAATCAACGTCATTCGTCTTTAGTCGCACGTGGCTCGTCGCACGTCGTTCGTCGGTGTCGTTCGACGCTCATCGCTTGTCGCATGTTGCTTGTTGCTCGTCACACTTCTCGTTCGCGACGATTGGACGCGAAGAAAAAGAATGTCGGACTAAAAAACGAAACCAGAACGACCAACGATAAGCGTCAGAAGAAACACGTCCAACGACGTGCGAAGAGGGTCTAGCGGCAAGAAGTGAACGAACAAGAACAAACGACAAGCGACCAATTACCAGATATTAAATAAGTTGAAAAAATATAAAATTTCGAAAACTATAAAAAAATAAAAACCAAAATATTAGCAAAATATAAAAATTTGAAATATTAAAAATTAAATAATATAAAAAATCGAAAAATATAAAAAAATGGAAAAATATAAAAATTGAAAAATGTCAAAAATAGAAAAATATAAAAAATGGAAAAATACAAAAATTTGAAAATATCAAAAATCGAAAAATAAAAAAATCAAAAAATATAAAAATTAGAAAAAAAATTATAAATATATTAAAATTCGAAAATTAAAAATCGGAGAAAACCGAACGTGGAAAGATGATGATTATTGACTATAAGGGACGACGAACGACGAGTGACATGCTAAGAGGGATATGCGACTAAAAACGAAGGAGAATGACGAACCACAAACGAGAAACGACGATTAAACGCGAAGAAAAAGAATGTCGGACTAAAAAAGCGAAACCAGAACGACCAACGATAAGCGTCAGAAGAAACACGTCCAACGACGTGCGAAGAGGGTCTAGCGGCCAGACGTGAACGAACAAGAACAAACGACAAGCGACTAATTACCAGATATTAAATAGGTTGAAAAAATATAAAATTTCGAAAACTATAAAAAAATAAAAACCTAAAAATTAGCAAAATATAAAAATTTGAAAATTAAAAAATTAAAAAATATAAAAAATTGAGATATATAAAAAATTGAAAAATATAAAAATTTGAAATTGTCAAAAATCGAAAAATATAAAAAATCAAAAATTTAAAAATATAATATTAGAAGTATATTAAAATTCGAAAATATAAAATTGGAGAAAACCGAACGTGGAAAGACGATGGTATAAAAGAACGACGAACGACGAGTGCCGAGCTAAGATGGATATTCCAAAAAAACGAACGCTAATGACGAGCGACGAGCGATAAACGACGAACGAACCAGAAAGGAAAAGAAAGTCGGACTAAAAGGGCGAAACCAGAACGACCGACGATGAGAGTCAGAAGAAACACGACCAACGACGTTCGAAGGGGGTCGGTCGGCAAGTAGTGAACGACGAAAGACGAACGACAAGCAACTTATGACGAGATATTAAAAAAAGGGGGGAAATATAAAAAATTTCGTAAACTCTAAAAAATAAAAATTAGAAAAATATAACTTTTAAAAAATAAAAAAAATTGATACTATAAAAAGTCAAAAATAAAAAATTGATAAATGTAAATATCAAAAAATATACAAATATAGAAATTTAAAAATATAGAAGGTTGACTAATATAAAATATCGAAATAATGAAAATTTGATAATATAAAAATTCAAACCTTAAAAATAGAGAAATATGAAATAGCAAAAATTAAAAAAAGGTAATGTTAAAATTAGATAATAATTAAATTTAAAAATTAAAAATCGGGAAATTTCGAACGTGGAAAGACTAAAAACAAACTGGAAACACACGATGAACGACGAGTGACGAGCTAAGGGGGATATGCGACAAAAAACCAACGTCAATGGCGAACGACAACGACGAACGAGAAACGACGAACGAAGGACATAGAAAGAAGAAAGTCGAATAATAAAAGCGAATTCCGAACGACCAACGATGAGCGTCAGAAGAAACACGACCAACGACGCGCGAAGAGGATCGATCGACAAGCGGTGAACGACGAAGGCCGAAGGACAAGCGACGAATGACCAGATATAAAAGAACCAGATATAAAGGAAAATATAAAAGAACTATAAAAGACTATAAAAGAAGTAAGTAAAAATGACAACGAACGACAATCGAGGAGCGACGAACGTCGAACGAAAAGGAACGAAGTACGATAGACGAACGGCGAATAGGCGATTTGAATTTAGCTCAGAGGCGTCATTTAGGCTTGAGGATCTTTTACAAGCAAGTAAATCTACTAACATGGGCAGCCAGCTTTACGTCTCCTCCGAGGGAAGGCGTACGAATGTTTTTTTTCGCCGTTAAAAACCCACGGCTTCGATCGGGTTTGAACCCGCGAACTTGGGTACAACAGACCGGTACGTTAACCGTTACACCATCGCCGCCGCAAACAGCGAAGTATGACGAACGACGAAGTTCTAAAAGACGAATGATGAACGACAAAGGACGAGCGACGAGCGAAGAAAACAAACGACGAGCGAAGAGCGACTAGCAACCATCTACAAACGACGAAGGACGAAAGACGCACGACGAACGACGGGCCACGAGAGTCGATAGACGAACAGACGAACGGCGAAAGATCGGAAACAAAAATGTAAAATGAAAAAATATAAAAATACGAAAAATATAAAAAATTGAAAAATATAAAAATTAGAAAATATAAAGGAATGTTGAACGTTAAACGACGGAAGATGAATTACGAACGACGAATGACGAACGACTAACGACGAACGACTAACTATGAGCGACGTGCGACGGTCGGTGAACGACGAACGGCGAACGATGAGGGACGAACGCCATACGAAGAACGACGTAAAACAAAAGGAGAAAGTGTCAAGAGGAAAGACGAACAAGTGAAAGAAGACAAACGACGAATGACGAGCGACGTTTGACGAATGACGAACGAGAAACGACATAAGACGAAAGACAAACGACAAAGACCAGGTATTCAAAAGTGGAAAAATCCAAAAATATAAAAATCAAAAAATATAAAAATAAAAATATAAAAATTAGAGAAATATTAAAATTTGAAAATCTAAAAATTCCAAAAAACAAGAAAAATAAAGATTCGTAAATTATATAACTCTACGAATATAAAAATTCGAAATATTAAATTCCGAAAATATAACAATTCGAGAAATATAATAATTGGAAAAATATACACGAACGACGAGCAACAAACGAAGAACGACGAGCGACAACGACTACCGACGAACGACGAACGATCACCGACGAACAACGAACGATTATCCACGGGCGATGAAGGATGAAGGATGAACGACGAAGGACAAAGGACGAACAACGAGCGACCAACGACGATAGTCGAGTGATGAGCAACAGCGAGTAGCGACGAGCGACGAGCGACGAGCGAAGAGCGACGAACATCGAATGACAAACGACAAATGACGAGAAACGAACGACGAAAGACCAGAAATACATAAAGTGAAAAAAACAAGAAATCTGAAAATTCGAAAAAAACAAATTTATAAAATTCGAGAAAAAGAAATATATAAAATTTGCAAAATATAAAAATTCACAATTTATAAATATAGGCATAATAAATATTTTTGAAAAATATAAAAATATATTAATTCTAATAATATAAAATATTGAAAAAAAATCGAAAAATATAAAAATTTGAAAAATATAAAGAAATTCTCGGGTTTTAGTTTGAAGGAATAATAAAAGCTTTGAAGATTTGTTTTAATCGCCAGGCACAAATGTTGAAACTAGTGGTATTACAAAAATACTTACTTCTTTGCATAATATATATAAATACATTTCACAATTTACAGATTCCAAATTTCCACTGAGTTAAAAAATTAGACCCGCGTCATTCTTTTAAGTGTCCCTTTATCTATCCGTTAAAGAAATTTAAGCAAACTTTTGTTGCGGTTTTTGAGAATTATTTTTATAATTTATATGAAATTTAAGCAGATATTTTCCAAAACCCACTAATTTAAAAAACAATATATGCGTTTTTTAAAGAACTGATTTTTTAGAATATATTTAATTTATAACAAAAAGCTATGTATTCAATGATGTTCTATTACAATGTTAATATTTTGCAATTTTCGAAAATACAGTGTTTGCGAAAAATGGATACTTTACCAATTTTTATATCGTCCTATGAGGAGAAAATTTTACGTCGTGTTTGAGTAAAAATAGTTTAAAAATTCGAACTAGAAATAACTCGACTCTCACCAACGATTTTGCGCGAGTTTCATAATTCGAAATACCCTCACTCTGGTGACAGTAAATGAAAACAACATCGTTTTTCTGTAAAATAAGGAAAAACAAAAAAGCCTTCGTTTAAAAAATATTGATTAAAAATAATTACATTTTGATCAATAAATACAAGAAAAGGGAACAAATAGGTATGCGTATAATACCTAATGCATCAAAACGTTTTCAATTGAAGAATAAAAATTGGCTAAAATTAGCGTAAATACTCAAGTTCGTATATATTACTCATTCCATATATTACCTTAGTGAATTATATAATATTGATATGATATTATATGATTCATTTCGTTAATGCAATAAAATGACTTAATCTTCGCTATTTTACAATTATTGTTCCATACATTCTAATACAATTGTGTCGCAATGATTTCCTTCAGACCATAGATGAATTGTTCACTTTTATTGCGTGATTTAGGCTATTGCCGGTGTTATTGTTTTCGTTGGCAATTTTATCTCTCGTGTACTGGAAGAAACACACAATGTACTATGTCTATAAAGTAATGCTGAATGTAATTTATGTATACTTTTTAATAAGCTTGGTTTTATTGTCGCTGACATTTAACCCAGTTTTTCTCCTAAAACTTTTAGTGATACCAATTTCCAAACTTTATTTGCATTTTGTGTTTTACTATTACAGTAATAGCCATCAAATGCCATGTAATTACGGGCACCTCGAAATGCCATATCAAATGCTTTTACAAGTCACTGAAAGTTTTGGATCATGGAATTAAGTCAGGTAGGATTCACAAAAAAAGATATTCATGTGAGACGACTTTTCAGAATTTACAATTCTGTATTCAGAGCGTTTTATTTCAAATTAGTTGTGCTATGTAGCATACACTTTCTCATACATAAATTTGCCATTACGGTAATGGAAATTTTGAAAGTTCAACGATAATGAGATCTTGGCCAATCTTTTAAGCGTTTCTTTTTCTATAGAAAACAACTGTTTTATATAGATACAATTTGAGGAAATATTTTGAGCGGTTTTCGAGAAAATGTTTTTTATAAATAGCATAAAATTCAAGCACAAATTACGTAAACACAGCCAGTTTTCTTAAAAAAATTGTACATAATCTTTTTCAAAGAACTAATATTTTAGAAAAGAGGTTGTTTAAAGTTAAAATCGTCTTCAATCCTCCAGTTTTGAAATATTAAAATTTTGAAGTTTTCAAAAATGCAGTTTGTCAGAAATAAAACTATCATAGCATTTTTTACTTTCTTCTATTAAATACAAGGAAAAGAATGGAAAGCAGAATTCAGAAAAAACTGTAACAGTTTTGTGAATATTTGGAATATGTTTCATATCTTCAAATACTAAGATCCCTTCCCCGAACGCGCTCTAACAGGTGGAAAGCTGCGAGGCCCTGTGTGGCGGTCTGTTACTTTCAAAATATTCGTTAAAAATTAGTCGCAAAAACCAAAATTACTCAAAAAATGCTTATCTACATATGACAATATTTATACCATTGGATTCTTCTTATGCTCGTCATAATTTCTGTGATCAAGAGTTTCAAATTTCTTATTTTCAGTAACGCTTCATCCCCATTTTCTTACAAAAGGCTCCAAAGTATAAAATAACTAGTGGTGCTACAGAATGGCACAGATATTTCCGTATTAGTTTTCTATTTCCTTTGGTCTCAGCTAGCTAGCTATAAATTGCACATATTGCTTGCAATACTGCGCGAGAACTACTAAAAGTTTCGAAAAATGTACATGACAAAGAAATCACTATGGAGAACAAATATTATTTCAAGGTAAAATCTCTATCTTCAGTTTTATAATTGTAGGAAGATGCCAGAAAAATTTATAAATTTTGACATTTTCAGAAATTCAGAGATAAACCTGAATTTCGGACCTATGCCTTTTGTAAATATATTTTACTCTATTCTTATAGGAAATTTAAAGAAAAACTTTGGTTTAGTTTTTGAGAAAATTTGAAAATGTCCATGTAAAGAACTCCCAAATTTTAAAGAATATTTTTCAAAATGTTAAAACTTCGACTCGAACCAAATGGACAATAGTTTCTTCAATTTGAAAAAAAATGCTACACATGGTTTATTTGCTAGTAGTGTTCACAGAAAAAATGAACTTTTGCAATTCTGGAAAATCTGGGATTCCACCGAAAACGGGATCTCTCTACATCATTCTCTTAAGCGTCCTATTCACTTATCCGATTGATTTCTACTGATTCCGGGAGCGTAAACCATAGCGGACAATTATTTCCTCTAAACTTCTATTTTTTTTATTGGCCGAATACATAGGCATAGCCTACTCTACTGAGTAGGCCATGCATTGAGTCATTGTTATACCTTCTGCCTTAAAAAAGAATCTTTTGGTAAAACATGGTGGTAAAACAAGTGGTAAAACATTTCAGAGTCCACGAGGCCAGTTGAGAAGGACGTTCGCGGATTAATTGAAAATATTCATTGTATAAGGCAGGATGTGTAACAATGACCTAATATAAGCCACTTAACCCGTAACTATAGACATGAGTCAAATAGACTCCACCGTGATAATTTCCAACGAATTTCGATAATTCAGTGGATCTGATTAAACTATTTCACCCGTCTATCTTATCTTCAATATCTCAACACTTATTGTTGTGATTTTGCAACGATTTGCATTGGTCTGTGTTTTGTTATTATGACTTTTTTTCACTATTGGTGCATATGGGAGACATTTTAATCCAATGACTGCGTATACGCTACTGTTTTTGTAAGCACTAGTTATCCTGTTCTGAATGATTTGAAGTTACAGAAGCACTTAATTCTTACATTCGTTAAATAATCATGGACTGAACTCTATCTCCCTTTACCAAGCCATCATCGATTTGTCTCTCGACCTTGAACAGGTAAACGTGTAAGTGCTCTTATATTGTATACAAGGCAGCACTAGCGTAAAATGTGCGGGCAAATCTTTTATCCGAGCCACCTTTAAAAGAAAGTATAACAAACACAAGTAGTGTTAGTACTTTAAATATAAAATATCCCCTAACAATAGACCTGGGCTCGCCCGCATTGGGGGCCTTGAGGGACCGACCGTTACACCCCTGCAAGTCAGAGAGAACATCAAAACGACAGCAGATTCAATTTTTAGAAAGTTTGGCCAAAAGTCTTGTAAGAGACTAAATGGAAAATGATTACTGAATATTCAGCTGTGACAAGCGCGATGAAGCATTTACAAGATGTTAGGCGAAGAGGAAATAGAATTTAATGACAGCAGGGAGGAAGATATTTTGACATTGGACAAGTACTGTTTAAACGGTTTCAGAGACCTCAAGAAAAATAACCTCTGTTGTAAAAGAATGATGTATGTTCTAAGTGCTCTTCTGTTATTTACTTAATAGGAATACATTGTATTAATACATCATATTATTATTATTAAACATAAATTGTAGGTATTGAGAAAATAAAATAAACTTTATAATGAATTAATGTTTGAATTCTCCGCCATTTTTTCGAATAAGCAAACTTTTTTATGAAATTCTGTTAGCAGACAATTGCAATCAATATTACGAAATTACAAATGAAATTTCGAGTCGTTAGATCATAAAAATTAAAATATTATGAGAGGAGGCAAATTGATTCCATGTCTGTTTTCGCATTCCTGAATTTCATTTATGTAATTAAGGATTAAAAAAACGAAGTGGAGCATGTAACTGTCAAACAGCATAGCTTTTCTGTAACTGTCAAACCAGATGCATATGCGCTGCAATCTGTCGTCCACATTACGAACTCCTTCGGACCTCGTGCTGCTATCTAACGCTGGGCAGCGCAAGTGCGTGCAGGGCCCGCCAACGGCAGCTGCGCTCCGGGCCGCTGCCGCTGCTCCACTGTTTTCTCCCGGAGGGGTCGTCGCCGTCGCCGCTGGGCGTGGATGCGCAGTGGGCCGGGGCGTAGAAGAAGAAGACAAAAAAAAAGATTTTCTTAATTGAAGCTTCGTAGTAGGAAAGTCGGAGTTTTCGAAACACTTATATTTCAATATAAATATCACTATTTTAAACACCAACTTTATTCGACGGTAGTTACATAAGTAGGTCGAATTCAGCCGTTGTCTGGAGGAAAATTCTAGCAGCCTGCTGCTAGTTTTCTGTGTTTTTGCCGATCAACATAAGGCGACCAGTCGAAAGTTTAGAGCTGAGGTGGTGCCTGTTAGTTCGGTAAAATCTTTCAGGCTGACATGCAGGTCTAGAGCGGGGAAAGATCACCACCACCAACTCCACCGAAACATGCACTACATTTACGGGACCAACGACCCTTCCCGTTCACGAGCTCGGGGGCATTAATCAACGAATAAACATTCATGTATAGAAATCGCTGTTTTTGAAGATCGTTGTTCCGTATTTTCGATGTTTTACTCGTGGATGAAATATTCCCAGAATCACAATTTTGAAAAAGCGAAAATATGAAGTAATAACTACAGTTGCCACTGTCTGTTTATGTACTCGAAACTCACGATCGCGATTGGTAGAACCTTCATCGAGCAGAATATTCCTCGCTCGAGATGACTCCCATACGCTGGTATTTCTTCGGTCATTCCTCGTATTTCCCACTAGGAAAGGCGTTTTTTAAATTTCGCTTTCAGTTGAATTTTAATCATAAACTGTTATACACGGCCACTGTCAAATTAAATTTTGTTGCGCATGTATTGAAAGCGAAAGGTTACTAAACCAACTCTAATACACCGATGTTTAAAAACATCGGTGGGTATTGGTCGATGTATTATTATTAACATCGATGTTTTAATTTTGAATTTTGATGCTACTTCGCAGACAGCGAGGTCATAGGTTGGAGTATAGACTGTAGTGGCATTTTGACACCAGTTGAATGGCTGCGTCGATCCAGACTGTTGCTTGGATGACAAATCGGGAGATCAACTACATTAGATTCTCGCTTCCACAATTTCCTTTACACATAACATAACATAATTTCCTTTACACATAACATAATTAACATAATTTCCTAACACTTACGCTCTCACGCCGGAGAAGTGCCATAAACTGGAAAGTTCTATTTCCTGTTTCATTATCTTAATGTAAAATCTGTATTAACTCTTTCTGTTCCATGTGTATCGTTTTGATACTAATTATTCTCTGTGAAGCATATGTTTGTATTAATGTTCATTGCAGACGGCTTATATGTTTAAAAAATTATAATCGGTTTGAAATTGGTAATTCTTAATTTCCATCTAACATGCGAGAACACAATGCAGTTATGATGACAGGCCATGTATTTATTGTTCTCTCTCTCCCTCTCTCTCTCTGTCTCTCTCTCTCTCTCTCTCTCTCTCTCTCTCTCTCGTTATTAATCCGGTTTTAAACACATCGATGTTTAATAACATTTGGGTCGATGTTTAATTAACATCGATGTTTAAAATTTAAAAAAAATGATGATTTGTTGACCATTGAACTTCTCTCAGGGGGATTTAATTCGAATGTTTATTATTTTTTTCAAATTGAGATTTAATTGTCATAAACAATTTAAAAAAAAGTTCTATATCAGAACTAGAATTATCTCATTCGATTATTCGAAAATAATATAGGATTCTTTTTTGACGAAAACTCGGTTTCAGTTATTTCCAGCGTTGGTTTTTTACATTTGAAGTACATATATTCAGTTTATTAGTACGATATGAAAATCGTATATGAAAATTATACAAGAAATATGTAGAGAAGAAAGTTTTCGTTTTAAAAGCATCGGCATCATCAATGTTAAAAAAATCGGCCTAAAGTCGATGTTCAATACTTCAATGATTTTATAAAAGCATCAATGTATTGAAAACATCGATTGATGTTTCCGGGCAAGTCAACTGTTATTAGTCCCGTAAGTGTAGATCATGTTTTTATCGCCGGAGGAGGCAGAGATCTGCTTGGGCTTGATCGCGGGATCCGCGGCCGACCTACACGGCGATTCGGAGTTTTCCCAAACTAGATATCACTCCCCAGGGGCACAGCCCCAACCGGGACAGCTCCGTGCTCGCAATTACACGAGAGTCGCGACCGGTCTCCCGATATGTGTGGTGTGCATGAAAGCAAGGGGTTAGCACATGACGAGGAAGCGGAAGGAAAGATCGCACGCGGTCTGTGACCCGTTTGTTAGAGAACTGCTCCGGCATTCGCCTGGTGTTGATCGGAGGAACCTAGGAAAAGGGATCAGACTAGCCGGCCGCTAGAATTCTCCTCCAAGCAGCGACTGAAGTTGCCCTACCTGTAGTGTGTCTGGAGGAGAATTCTCGCTAGTGTTGAAAATTCTGAGTCGAAACCTAGGTTAGAAGCACTGCAGCGACATGATTTGATGCCTCGAACCACCCAAACCGGTCTCTCCTTCACAAACTGTATGCCAACCACATCGATGATTTTCCACAAAACCCGGCCGTTTCCAAACCATCCGTCTCCACGGCGTCAGTGTCGTGGAAGCGGCGTCGCGGGACGACTGTGCGCGCGAGGGGGGCCGTGGCGGGCTGGGGTTAGGGACCGACGTCCGCCGCGGCGCGTGGCGAGCATCTGCCCAGCGGCGCACGACCCCTCCCCCGGGGGCGGGCGGGGGGCGGACATCTGCCGGCGCGACGCCCCGCGCGCGGCAGCTGCCGCCGCCGCCGCCGCGGAGCGCGCGCGCATTGAGCGAGGGGCCGTGCGCGCGCCGCTGGCAGAGGAGCAGAGCAGAGCCAGCAGCAGGGGACGCCGCGCCGAGCGATGGTGTGCGAGGGCGACGACGAGGTTCTGCGCTGGAAGCGCTCGCTTTCCGTGAGTCACACTTCACAAGTGCCACAATTCAAGCGACAAGCCAATCGTTCTGTACATATATAAATGTATTTATTGTAATATTTTTCTGATAGCACCATATAGTATTGCCACCTTGAGTAATATTTTTGTGAATACCTCCCATGTGGTTCTTACCACATACGAAATATTCTAACATCAATAAATTGTGAAGGTCACATAGTTGGTTGCCGATCATCAACGACGTATACATACAGATATGTATTAACACACTAAACATATGTATATATAGGGGATATACAAATGTTTAGTGTGTTTATATATAAACTTTTACGATATAAATATAAAAGTGTATGTGTGTGTGTGTGTGTACGTGTGTGTGTGTGCGTGCATGGGGTGATTTCTGTTGGAACGCGACGGAACGATGTTCCGGAAATTCCGGAACGAAATAGGGGAAACAAGGAACAAACACTTGGTGAATTCGATTTATAGTTCGATCAACTTCCGTAAACAAAATTATATTATTTTCCCTCTAACTGTTTACGAAGTTACAAAATTCTACGAATCTAATAAATAGTATTACTAAAAAACGAAGAAATATAATTTTAAACTCTAATTTCATATTTACTATTATTATTAATTTAATAGAAATAGTTAGTTATTTATAATATAATTTTAAAATATTCCCTTAGTGCCGAAACGCAGTACCGCCGTGTTCCGTCACAAATGAAGCCCTGTATGCGTACACTCGTTCAGCAGTTCAGCGACATCGACGTTCTTTAGCTGCAAATGGGAGTCACTTTGAACACACGTAATCGTGAGAAGGTGTACCAAAACATTCAACTGACGTAGCAAGCAAGAATCGCAGCCGTGTCCCTGTATGCCGTTTCAGAATCACCGCTGTGTATCTCACTGTTAAAGAGTGTATACATTTTTTGGGCCCGTCTATTTTTATTTATTCCAAAATCTGTGAACGATAGAAAATATGTAAATAAAAATTAATTATAGTGTTTAAAATTGCTCTAAAGAAGCCGAGCACAGTACATCGTAGATCAGATCTTAAACATGTATTTTGAATGGATGAAAGGACGTTCTACCTCTACATAAGTAATTGTACACTAGGCTTCAGAAGAGTTTTATTCGAAATATAATATACGTTTGTTGTATATACAATATTGTTTACAAGGAGTAGGTGCCTGTGATAGATTCTGAGGTGGGAAGGGGTTAAGAGAACATTCTTCCCTCCATCCAAATCCAACAACGTGATAAGACGATATGTAGAAAATATTTGTTATTTTTCGTTCAAGTTACGAATGATCTCTTTGAAACGTAAAAAGTTTGTGGCTGAAATTATTTCTGCTTCACAAACATCTGCTCTTCCTTGACTTCGATTACCTGTTTTCGAAGAGTAGGAGGAGGGTCGTTTGACAATTCATGGCGAATATACGGAAGTCATTAAAGCGCAGTAGCATTACATTGTTTTGTAAGAAAAATGATTTCGTAATACGTAGTGTAAACTCGCATTTGAAATGTTTCGTTTCGACGTATAAATACCTTAAAATAAAACGAATTATGTAAAAAATGGTGATATGGAAAATATGTAAAACGTAATCTTATTATATCCATATATACTAAAATACAAATGGTTCTAATTAATTCAGAAGTCTTATAAATTCTAAAAATTATTATTAAATGCGGGTATCTTATTCCTGTAAAAACATGTAATTACATGAAAATACGTTCCCTATTTATTACATTAGTGATATTGACTAGAATTGTCGTCCGTTAGTTACTTTTTTAGTTTTTATTTTCCTTTTGATGATATGTACATAGTTTAATTTACATTTGATTATCAATGAATTATGTTTGTTGACATATAAACTAAAATTAAACTGACAGCAAGCGTTGCATTGAGGAAACCAAATGAGCGAATGAGCGAACCAATAAGCGTTGCATTGAGGAAACCTCTAATTAGGATCCATTGCTTACAATTTCTTTAAGAATATGCAGATTTATCATTCTTGTAGAATAGATCCGGTTTCTTTGGATCCTGTTGTATTTGGTATCTGCATTAGGTTAGAGTATAATTGGGTGGATACACACATGAAGTGCTGGGTAAAGGAGACTGTATTCTTTATGAAATTTTTTATTAGATAGTAACCACGCTGCGTTGGTAATTATTGTCCTTAGAAATTGATTTTTCAATAGTTTGGATTTTATTAAAGTTGGTCTAGGCTGCAATGGTGCACAGTAGGAGGGGCCAAACTATTGTTTTCTATATCGTGACTACTGAGTCGTATTGTAAATGAGTGTCTTTTATTGGTAATTGGTTTTAATTGAAGTAGTCTGTTTTCAGCCTGTGTTACTTTTTTGTCAGTATTTAGGCGTAAGTATTTTATTGGCTTATTTGATGGGTTCTGAATTGTCACCTCTTCGAATGGGAACCGAAGACTTCCGGGTTAAAGTATTACCTCTAAAACTGTTTTAGTTCATATCAAGCCCAAATTTGTATATTTCAATGTCATGTACCTTCCTACACAAAGAAAAGTATCATCACGAGGGGGAATAGTTTTCGTAAAGACCACTGTTATTATCATTTATTGAAATTTGTTCGTAAAGAATTTCAAATGTGATTGTTAGTTTTGTTATATTCAAAATTTGTAGTTTGATTGTTACATTGAAATGTATTTATTTGGAAGAATTTATTGTTATTGCAGACCGATAAATAATATTATCTTCTTCACAATTTCTTAAAACCTCCGCTTGCTACAATCATTTCTTTCAACCCTCGGCTTGATGCATAATATTAATTCTCCGGCTGAGAAACTTTAAGAGGTGCTAACACTAATGTTGACATAATCACATATTACTGTCTATTCTCGTTCACACAGTCCGATGGACCGAAAATATCCATGTTCGGGCCATAAAATTCATGTTATCCGATTACACATATAAAATCCATTTTACTATATTTCCTTGCAGAGACACAAATTTTGCTCGTTACACGACATGAACGACGGGTTACTGAGTATTTAAAGAATAGAAATGGCATAGACTGGTTGACAATTTTGTTTTGATTGAAATTGTAACAATATTTCACTATGAGTATCATAAAATAACCTCCTAACATTAAAAACATAAATAGAAAACAGTTATGTTATAAGCCTACGAGAAAGATAATGCTTTTCTATAAAAAGGATACTTTCGATAAAGGTTCGAATAGTAATGAAGCTTTTTCTAAACGCCTTCAACCCCTCTCCTCAGAATTCGTTAATCTCAAGACGAGTGTCAGTGTAATGGAACGTTTCTTTTC
The DNA here is from genome assembly GCA_017312745.1 of Gryllus bimaculatus. Lineage (NCBI taxonomy): Eukaryota > Metazoa > Arthropoda > Insecta > Orthoptera > Gryllidae > Gryllus > Gryllus bimaculatus. The sequence goes on along the minus strand of BOPP01000054.1, from coordinate 633,562 downwards.
GTTGCATTCCATTATGTTTGTATTATTAATGTAATGCACGTCATAACACAAATTAACGTCCCTCTTCATTGTTTAACTTTTTCAAATCATCTCTTGCCATATGTTTTTATTTCAAGTGTAAATAAAGCCAAATTGTGGTTGATATAATATACGGATAAATAGTTTTAAATTGATTAAGTTCATGGTACCAACTGTACTCACATTTCTAGTCCGCATATTTTTATCAGCAAGTCTCCTTGAATATATTGTTGTCTTCATCCCATGATGCGTGATTCCTTAACTTAATTTCGAGGAGGGGATTAAAAAAGGGGTGAGGAACCTCACCCCATGAGATGGAGAGGAAAACATAATCAAGAAATTGCAATTGAAGGGGTTACAGCAATGTAGAACAAAAATACTCATTTCTAAAATATTTGTAAGCCCGATAAAAATATTGTATTTTTTACTGATTCGTTATTGATTGCAATTGCCTTCGATACAGACCTCGATAATCACTGCATAAGTTTCCTAGACTGTTGTCATATTTCCCTCGTAACCACGGTTCACTCGATCTAGGTACGACTTGGAAAGGGGAAAAAAAGAGAACAGTGATATTTAAGTACGACGTATCGTAATGTATTTCACTGGGAATAGTATTATATTTATGAAGTTTGAAATAGATGAATGTTACAAAGAAATTACACATTTCACATGCCAGTTTCAACTATTTCGTAAAATGTGGCAATAGACTCATCTGTTTCAGTTTTGTTGGTACTTAGGGTGGATGTAGAGTTATGGAGTACATAAGTGCTTCAAATGACCGCAGTTAATGATTGTCGGAGAGGTTTGACGTAGAGGCTGGAGGAAAAAAGATTAGTGTTCGACTAAAAAGAACGGAACAGTGGTTAGAATTTGATTAAGTGGTTTTGGTGAATTGGACAAATGAATTGTTTACTTATCACGATGCCAAGATTGTTGGTTAAATGGATAGTGAGTCGGTTAAAGAAGGTCGCTGTTATAATTGAAATTTGTTGGAAAATGTAAAAGAACGTTTCCATTATGGTGTTTGCTCTACTCCCTGGTGTTTTGTATTGAAGTCTCCACTTGCTACAATTGAGGGTGGGTTGGCGAAGAGTCTTTGAAGGCAATAGGAAATGTGAAACAGTGTATTCCGTGATATTGTAATGGTAAGCAGTTGAGAAGACATTTAAGTAATAACTATTACATTATTTTCTACTACTTTACTCTTTCTACTGTTTCCTTTCTTTTTTTACGTGATTTACTGAGACAGTTTACCCCGGGAAAGTTTATTTTTAATAACTATTTCCACTACTGCCGCTGAAAGTATAATCTTAAGTAAATTAAGAACGGTCGGATCTGTAAACATTGTGTCCTGAATATGCCAATACGTTTAATGGAATAAAAAGGTTTGAGTTATAACTATCATATCAATGTCATGTACAGGATAGTGAAAAAAGTTTTATTAGTGAGAACTATAAACGACTATATATATTATAATATTCAAATTGAGCTGAAAATGTGATTGATATACGATTTCATTATAGGAATCAATTTGTTAATTATATGTTGAATTAGATCGGTATTTTAGGAAGATAAGAGATATTACGAGAACCTAGGATTACATATGGTTAGACGTAGGTGGTAAGTTATGTCGATTCAAGCTACGTGTATCGACATGTGTAAAATTTGGAGTGGAAGTACAATGCTGAGAGATGGATGGGATGTTATGGTTTTGATGTTACTTTGTCGTCGTACTTCGTTAGAAGTGATGCGCAGGAAAACGGCAATTTTTCGATATAAAAACTTATTGCCGCACCCTGGTAACCAAAACGTGTTTACAGAGTTTAAAAAAAGTGGCAAGTGTAACGATGTATCGTGTTCCAATATAGTAAATTACTTCATCTACACGTAGTTTTGGCAGAACCCATGTTTTGGGAGTCCTTGATACAGAAAAAGAAAAAAGATTGACGGCAATACGTCTCTTTGTCTGTTTCCGTCCATCCTTCAGTCCATCTTTGATTAACGTTAGCATCTAAACCACACAGTTGATTTTCTCCAAAATTGATATTGCCCGATCGATTTAAAGGTCTTCGAGGCCCTGCGAGTTTGAAAAGGATATTTTGTTTTCGAGGGTACTTCACAAACAGCCTCAATTACATTTTCAAAACGTTCTCAAAAACGGCCCCAAACTTTTTGATAAAACTTTGTCTTTGATTGCGTAGAGAACGCTTAAAGGAATATCATAGGTTTCATTTTCGTACAAATCACTTATTTTTTTAAAATTACAAACGTTCAAAATGTGTTGGCGTGTTCTTACAACGCTATTGAAGATAGATATTTTCTTCTGTAATAAAATCCATTGTTCAAAGACAGATCATCAAATAACGTCATGTACACTTTTCCGAAAATAATCCGTGTAATTTTTGTGAAATTTAGGCAACTTTTCAACAAGTATTTTCTGAAATAGGCTACAATTTTTATGTTTAAGTCTTTCCCTCATTTGTATCAAAGAACGATAAAAATTGTTGCTAGTTCCATTTCCGTCGAACTCTCTCGAAAATTGCAAAACGTTAACATGGCAAAAATTCAAATTTGAAGATTTTTCTGTTATATGAAATCTGTTCTGAACATCAATTCTTTAAAAAAGGTTATGTGCATTGTTTAAAAAAAGTAGTTTTTCCGTAAGTTAAAGTCAATATAAATTATTAAAACAAAGCATTTTCTCAAAAACAGCACCACTTTTTTCTTCAAACTTTTTACCACAAGTCTCATTTTATTTCAACTCTTTGCAGTTTCTCGAAAATTTCAAACGTTAGAAATCGGTAGTTCTTTTAGAAGCCGATAGATGGCAGCTGGGAAAGGGGTGGATCATACAGAAGAGCTAAACCAAACTCATGAGACTATGACACTAACCAGTACAAGAAAGGCCCTGGCAGTTTTTTAGTACCACTAGTTATTTTGATGGCGACTCCACTTGTCGCGCGCAAGAGGAGTGGGAGAAGTCTCAAGTAACGGTCGATTGGCTCGTAACGGTCACGCGGAGGAGAAAATCGCCTGCGGGGGGGGGGGAGGCGCAGGTGCCCCTCCCCCTCCTCCTGCCCCCCCTCGAGGCACCTGCAGCGCTCCTGTCTCTGCGATTGGATTAAGGATACGAGCGGCCGGCACCTGCCCAGAAGACGGGAAGGCGGTGCTTGGTTCCGCGGGGGCCGCCATTAAGCAGTTTGGCACTGTGCGCGTAGGGACAAACTCGATTTACAGCTGGCTTAGGCGACTGAGGGCGTCAACTGATTCATTACAGAGCCTCTGACCGGGAAGACTTAGGGTTTGAGTCCCGACGGAGGCAGGATTTTCGAAACTACCCAGATAGCTAGGTCGAGTCCATCGCTGTGTGGAGAAATCTAGCGGCCGGCTGCTCTGATCGGTAGTTTTCCGTGGTTTCTCTGATCAACACCAGGCGAATGCCGGAGCAGTACCCTAACAAACAGGCCACGGACCGCGCGCGATCTTTCCTTCCTCTTCTTTGTCCTAACCTGACCTTACACATAGTACCGCACATATCGGGGGCTTAGAACCATATATGCCGGGAGCTTAGGTTTTGCCCCGCTGGTGGGAGATACCTGGTTGGGGAAAATCCGGAAGCCGACATATAAGTCAGCTCCGGATCTCTCCATTTAGCGGGCGAAGATAACCGCAGCCTCCCGCGATAAAAAAAAACAACTCAATCTCAGCACGTAATCATGAAACACTCTAAAGCCACCGAGAGTAGGCTGCGAGGTCGTCGAGGACTGGGTTGAATGGCGGCAGGGGGAAGGAGAAATGGCTACGACAGGTATTTCGTGTCTTCTTCATTTACTTACACTCTCGTTGAACTTTCAATGGAGGGCCCGGGGTTGGGGAGTACTTTCGTTTCACTCGACCCGCGATCCAAACAAAGAAATCTCAGCAGCTGTTTCTTAGATGACTTTCTCGGTAGACTCAGAGCCACCAACATGGCTGGTTTTTAGGCCTAAAAACACCTGCTGGAGCTGAGATCTCAGACAACCTCTAATGATAGTTCGAGCCGAGATCAGTACGAGATTGAGAGAAGAATTTTAAAGAATCTGTCTTTAATACAGTTGCGAATGAAGGGCATCAGTATAACTTCCTTTTTAGTCGAAGTTGAAGCTGGCTGAATGGAACAAAGATAAATCTAATATTAATTTTAAAAAACGCGTGTAAGTTAAAAAATATTGGTGAATTAAACATTTTCTACTAGAAAAAGAAATCTTCAATAAGTAATTCTTTTCATTTTCCATTACAGTGGGATTTTATGAAGCCATCGTTAATGTTCACACATTTGAACATTACAAACGAACCCTCCCCCTATGTAACGCTGCCCTAAAACGCTCTCGCTCCTCTTTAGCGTTACATAATTTATGGACGACCCCGGCGATTGCTCTGTGGTAATTATGTTCTTATCACGTCGTGTGTGCGTGTGTGTGTGTGCGCGCAGGAGCCCAGCCTGGCAGCGCCGGGGTCGGGCAAGCGCCGTCGCCGGAGCCGCAGCTCGGAGGGCGGGCGGGGGGTCGAACCCGACACCCCGCCCCC